>BPLR01004799.1:0-42440 GCA_021605095.1 Caerostris extrusa | reverse complement strand
ATGCACAAGCCACTCACTTCTCAAGTGGCAGTTGTCATTGATGTGGTGTGTTGTTGTAGCAGTAGTTGTTAAAGAAGGATGCTTACATGAAAGCTCAGCCAGCATGGGTTGACGGTATGGCCTAGTCCGGTGGGTTATATTTGCTCTTTAAGAATCGAGATTCATGGCAATCTTCTGAATGCATGCATAAGCGTTCATGTTCAATCAGTAGAAATTTTTTAGATTGTTCTTTTTATACGACAGGCAGTTACCAGCAGCCAATCGAAAATATCACGGGAGCACAATACTCCTTTCATATATGAGATACGTATGTGGGAAGAACATTTGCTGGTCAAATAAATGTTATTTAATATACTTAAGGCTCAGCTGATAATTTAGAACAAGGTCAAATAAATGTCCACTTATGCCAGGCGAAATCTAGTCTATAGACAAAATACTCGTTTTTCACTGTGGAGGCAGAACCCGTCATATATATCATCCTTTCTCGGTGTTCTTCCGTCGAATTGGCGTAGCAGAATATCGGTGACTCCGTGTACACGGTCATACTGATCGCGATGAACAGACCAGATGGACTTTGCGCATTTGCCGAAAGGAAACTCCAGAAAATCCTTCTTCAGTCACAAAGATAAATTTAAATAAACGTGTCCTTTAAAACATTGGCAACATTTGAATTGTTATAACTTCTTTTCTTTTCAAATATAGCACAGTGAAATGATTGCCTTCTTTTCCTCATTCAATTGCTTATTACCTCTTTATATTTAATACCTTAGTCACCTTAAAGGTTAATTGTTATTAACTTCTTTGAAGAGTGGTTAGCGCTCTGCTTCGGTACCAGGTACGGGCCTGAACGAGAGCCATGGAGCCTAGGCAGGCCGGAATCCACCTGGTGGAACCCGGCCCAACAGTGGCGTTGAGGGGGGCACAGCCATTCGCGTGGCGCCCGGGGCCGTTGACGCGCCCCTGGTTTGCTGGTGAGTATCGCCTGCGCAGCCTGGCGCAAGATCATGAATTAAGCCGCTGCATTGCGGCCACCACCACAGTTCCACAATGTCGTTCTCAGCATCACATTTGCGAACTACCCATGCTTGTAGCGTGGGGAGGGGGTGATGCTGCCTGGTCTTGTTAGCCTCCTTTCTAAGCAGTTATTGGCATGGGTGCCTGCAGATGCAAGGTGATGGTCAACAGTAGAAATTGCTTGAACCGATTTAAAGAGCGAAACTCATGTCAGAGCTGGTCGACGAACCCAGGTATCCAGTCATAACATTGAACTGATTTGCTGCAACAGCAACAAGCGAGCACTGTTGCCACCCTAGCGTGTTCACACCGTCGCACCGAATCAGCAGGCTCATACGCGATACTGTCTCGAAACCGACGCAAGATACCATAGTCAAAGATGGTAAAGCTGGAAACAGGGTCGATGGATTGGTAGTGGAATCAAATTTAAATCGAGGTCCTTAATGTGTCATGACAGAGCAGTGGTAGATGGTGAACATACCCAGTTAAAATTTTTGTAACAGTCTCGAAGGAAGGCAGTGAGCTTATCTGCCACGTGGGAATGCTGAGTGCCAGTTACTGATGATGATGACAGCCAGTTAAATAACGGTTTGCTTATTTGTTGACATATGATATTGCATGAACCATTTAAGATGGGGTTTGAATGGCCGAAGTCTATGCTTTCTCTGGCGCCTGTTGCGTAGGCCTCGGGCTCGAGCCCGAGGTGGTAATGGATGCCATTGGGAACGCCGCCGTAGAGCAGCCATGAGCCAGTCAGACTCTTTCCGCTGGTGTTAAATCATGCCAACAGAAGCGCTCTTCCTCAACATGAAAGTACATATATACTGTGGGCTTGGCCTGGGATGTCAATTGAGACAAGGAAGCTAGTGTCAATATATCAGCAAAACATTTAAGGTGTCTGGGTACTGTTATTGCTCAGAGCAAAGCTATTTAATGTAAGATACGATTTATACTGTTACGATTTGTAGCCTATAATAGCGATAACTACTGAACGAATATTGCTGCGCCCATATACTGTCTGAATCGATTTAAGTTACCCATGGACCAAATACGCCATTCAGCTCAGCTGTCACAGGCTCAAGCACCTCTGACATTGATATCTGTAGTGGTTCAGAATCCATTTGCACCTGTAGGTCTCCAGCCCAATATGACTGGTGTTGGGCGGAGATCTGTGGCATTTAAAACGGCCACATGGGGCTGTTGCAGCCGACGATGATGACACATAGACTGCTTGTATCCTTATTTGGCATATCTGGGCCGATTTAAGATACTAGGTACAGCGATACTGCCTTGCCGATTTAGCCTGTACTTCAAAAGTGATACTGCTGAAATGTCTCAAGATATTTACACAAGCGATACCAAAAAACCATTAAGGTAATATACAAAGCGACAGCAATCGATTTGCATGAGCCAGCAATACTACTGGAATGATTTGGCATTTCCATAGTCAGCGATACTACTTCGAATTCGACTATAATATGAGTTAACTGTTGAAATGTATTGCTTCAACACAGCCCGAACTGAGCTTAAGGTGTACAGGCTGAATCCGCTGATAATCGACTTTGCCATCTGTTCGAAATTGTTATGAAAATGTAACCCTAACACCAGTCCTTTCCCACCTATTTTTATAAACTTTCTGATTCTGAAACCAGCCCATGTGCCTATGTCTGGTCTAATTGGTTCATTTACTTGAAAATCATGTACGTATATTCGATTATATTGCTACTTTTTTTTGTTTGCTTTCTGTAGAATTTTATTATTTGTTGTGGAACGTGAATCTGAGCTGCACAAAAGATATGAGTAAATATTTAGAAATTAAAAATACAACGACGACTGTTTTCCGTTATCAAACACATAATACACATTAGTTCATTACCAATTCCACCATGACATTTTGAATTTATACAATGTGCGTACCAAGAAAATTAATGTAGCAGAATTCCTTCAAATAATTAAAAATTCGTAGTAAGCAATGGGAAATATTAAATAACTGAAATTATTCTGGTGCTTGTCAATAGTACGTGGGACAAAGTTGTTATATTTATTTTCTTTTCCTCACATATTATTGGAAGCTTGTGAGTAATGCTTTGCTTTTTATGTTAAAGTTAGGCAACCGAAGAAGGCGATTCACTGTCGTCACGATTGTCATTGTGTTATTTATAACAAAGTTAGTGAAACTGCACAGCAGAAGAATAAGCATTCATCTGCCAAGTATATGAATAGGGCAATGATCTAGCTCACCAGTGGAAAATTACTAACATATGTAAACAAATATTAGAAAGCTGTTAAGATATCATTGACTATAACAAATATTAAATTCTACATATCATTAACTATAACAAAAGTCATAGAATTTGTGCCATGCAACAAATATTAGAATTTTTTACATATCATTGGACTATAATAAAATATACTGATAGAGTCATTGATTACAACAAATATTAGAATTGTTAAGATATCATTGATTGCACAAATATTACTTGTTAAGATATCATTGACTATAACGAATATTAGAATTCTGTTACATATCACATTGGCAATAAAATATTAGAATGCTAGCATATCATTGACTATAACGAAATAGCTAGAATTGTTAAGATATCATTGACATAACAAATATAGTAAATTGTTGAAGTATCATTGAATACATCGAAGTTAAAGTCATGATACCTTGGTCATCGCGTCGTCTTCCGCTCGGCGAGTGTAGCACCGATGCAGAGTTGACTCAACAGTCGTTGGAAAAGCTCGCAGGAGCCATGCTGCCCGATAGACGCCATACTGTGAAAAAGGGATTTAAGCACTGATGACAACCATGTCGCACGATTGGGAGGTCTGGCTTGTCTACGTGGCCAGATCACATTGGAATTGTCCGGCCGTAGCCTGGAGATTGGGCTTATTGTCATAAAATCCTTCTATCAGCTATTTGGGCACATGAAGTTCATGAATGCGATAGCAGCTGAACAGGGCATTTTTCAATACGCAATAGAAATAAATTATTCCACGAAACCACACCAGTTGCGGTTAATACGCTGGCAGCCCGCCGAAATAGTTTAGTCCGCCACACTGAAGCCTCACACAGCTTGCCGAATGTGTCACGGTTTTCCACCACCTAAACCGCTGGTGTCAGCTGCAACGAGGTCGCCGTGCAGCGAGCCGTGCCCCACAGTGGGTGCATTGAATAGCTCAGTGCCGCGCTACAGCTTAACAGAGTAAGTCTCATTTTCGGTAGTTAGACGGCGCCGCTTCGTCCGTTGAGACTCTTGCAGATGAATGCCGGAATCCGGTCGTTGGAAAAGTATGTCGAGTACTGCTGTTCAGGAGCTGAGTTTCATACCGCAATATTCTGACACAGGGAGGCCTGGGAATGTTGAATTTCCTGGCATTTCCGACGCAGAGACCCATGCGTTTAGCTCAACTAACAGCCCCGCGTTTCAGCAAAGCCGTTCCTGCCGTGCGGTCACGTCACCTTTCTTCACATGAATGACTTAAATATTTCGCGAGCACTGGCAAATGATATTAGCCATTCTAGATATTGCTATCCCATGACTTCATCTTCTGGAAGTTGTTAAGAGATATCTATTGATTATAACGAAAGGCTAGAATTTGCCAAGAACATTGACTGTCAACAAATATAGAATTGTTATATATCATTGAATATAACAAAATATAGAAGCTGTCAAGATATCATTGACTTATAAAAAGAACATAAACTACAACAAATAGCTGTCAAGATATCATTGACTTATAAAAGCAGCTAACAGCACCACAACAAATGACAGAGTTGTTAAGACATTGACTGCAACAAAATATTGCACTCTGTTACATTGACTACAAAATATAGAGCCGTTAAGAGTTGATCACAACAGTGGTGTAGAAATTAGCCAATATTGAATGCTTAGCCACAGAGGCCGTTACACAGTCATTGACTCAACAGTTAGAAATTGCCATCATTGACCAACAAAGATAAGAAGTCGTTAAGATATTAACTACAAAATATTAGAAATTGTTACATATCATTAACCAAGTGGTCAGTCGTTAGAAATTGCTGACCACAACAAACCAATAGAAAGTTGTTAAGATATTTTAACTTACTCTAACACTTTTGTAGTAGATGAAAATTATTTGTTATTGTAATTTTCTTTTTTTTTTTTTTTTAATATTTTTTATCATGTCTATTATTGTTAACCACTTTTTGTGCTGGCTATTTAAATTAAGCAATTAATGAGATGTAGGGCTGATCTATAAGTTGGCCAGGCTTCAGCCTGCCTACAAATTGTTACAAAAATAAAACACGAGTTCAAATAACAGCCCTAGACATATGATATTAAACAAACATAATAAGTGGGCTCTACAAACTTAAAAATGGGAGTCTCTGCCTTCTTTCTCTAATCCGCCCTGCTTGGCTGAGATTAGTACAACAGAAATAAGATGCACATTATTTGAAATGCCAAACACACGTAATATAACAATAATAAACTATACCAAAAATTACACAATCCACATTTGCCATTGCCGCCTGGCTTGCAGCCGCCTGTTATTATCATGCCATTTTTGCTTCCGTTCTCGCTTCAACCCGTCAACGACAAAGTCTTCCTTAATAAAATGAAATTGTCATCTTCTTATTTTACGAGCGTCATCTTCATATTCCATATTCTATGTCTTTAGTAAAACAGTACACAAAAAATTATGTCACTCCTACTTTTCTCATTATATTGCAGAAAAGTTCTGCTTTACCATTTTTGCTTATTCATTATCTATTGAAGATACATGCAACTTAAATCTAAAAAAAAAAAAATTAAAATTAATTAATTAAATTTAAAGGATTAATATTTGAAAATGTATTAACATCAAAGTACCACTATGAGTTCAAAAATAATGTATTTAAACGCGGATGAAAAGATTTATGAACGACTGAAAATTTGAACAAGATATATGAAGAGCGTTGCTGGTTGAAGGAACTGAAAATGCCTTATTCACCAGTAGCGGCAGGTAGCAGCCAGGCTTGCATACTCACTGCTTATTTCATTACCTGGAGTGCATTATTTTCGTGAGTTTGATGGATGACAGAAATAGATGCGTATTAGATGGATGAAAAATAAATGGGATGACAGTAACAGATGTTATTGGGACGGATGTCAGATTAGATATTTGAATCAGATGCCCATTAAACTGGATGAAATGAATGGATGACAGAGTCAGATTATTGCCGGGATGATTAAATAGATGCTTATTGATGGATGATTGGGAAATAGATGGTTATTAGATGGATGAAAATATTGCATAATTAGAAATGTAGGTTATTAGATGGGATGACAGGAATAAGATGAAAGTTATTAGATGGATGAAAATAGATTAGATATTTAGATGCCTATTAAATTGATGAAATGAATGGATGATTAGAAATAGATGCTTACTGGGATGGATGATGCTTATTGGATGGATGATTGAAATACGTTTATTGGATGGGATGACAGGAGTCAAGATTAGTTGATGGATGAGATTAGAAATAAGAGATGGCCAAGGATGGAGAAAATAGATTGATACTCAGAGTCAGAGGGTTATTAGACGGATGAAAATAGATTAGATAGCTGTGAAACAGACGCAGTTAGGTTAGATGCATGAAACAGATTAGATACTCAGAAATAGATGGTTATGGACAGCTGGCTCAGAAATAGATTGCTATTGATGGATGAAAATAGACAGATACTCAGAAACAGATTTATTAGTTAGATGGATGAAAATAGATTAGATAATTGTAGTCAGATGCTTATCGGATGGATGGAAATGAATATATGATTACAAATAGACAAAGAAGTTGATGGATGGAATGAATTACGGTTAGGTTAGATGATAAATTGAATGTATGATAGTCAAATGTTTATTAGATGGATGATAAGAATAAATGCTTATTAGTTGATGCAGTAATACAGAGTTATAAACAGATGATAAAATTGCATAGTCAGCTGAAAGTCAGCAGTAACATTTCCTGGTCATAAAAATTAAAATTCTGAAATGAGTTATAAATCAGCTGTGCCATAAAATACTTAAACAATTCCAAAATTACATAATACAAACATTGTCATACCCAGGCTGGGTTTGTACAGCGGCCAGATTTGCCATGCTGCAACCAGAGGCGTGATACCTGTCGCCTACTGTCACCTTGTGCAGGAGTAGGAATACCTGGGACACCACAAACACCCATGCAGGTCAGGCCAACGGCTAGCACCGTTGGCCACCAGGTGCAGAATAGCCGAGCCTGCATTTCTTACAAGCAATTTACTGATGATCGGGTAAGATTAAAATGAAAATCTTAGTGAACAGGCAATTCATGATTACACTGCAGCTGGGCTTTACTCTAATTAAAATTGCTTATATGAATGGTCAGCTCATGTATATGAATCCACAGCACACTAAAGGGTGCATGCCTTTTCTCTCAATAAATTGGCTTTCCAGCCCTGAGCTGAAGATCTATCATATTCCAACATTAAGCAATTGCTTCGAATAATTAATTATTAAACATAGTTAACTATAGATGCCGTATGATACTTCGAAAACTGCATAGTATAAAATAAACTTTTAAAGTATACTCGAACTAGTGATGCAGTATTTAAATTCGTCTAGAAGAAAACATCTCATCGCCAAGACAGGCGAATTCACTGAAAATCGCCCACTGGGTCAGAGTACCTGTCATATCCTTGTTATTAAAGACATGATTACACGGAATAAATTGTAATATTTACAAACATATTCAACGTTGGTTTTCTGAATATATACTTGGTATATACTATAATATAGTGTATAAAGAGCAATTAAACTTTATACCACAACAAATATGTACTACTCAAACGTAGCATAAACTAAATTTGCACACAGCGTAGAATAAACCAACTTACATATACAACATACCAGGCAGTTACCTCTGCCTTGGAACACAGATAAAATCGTCGGAAATAAGACTTCGAAATTTTCAAAACAATCACCAGGCATCGCATCTAGACGCAAGACTCGCGGTGTTCGCCGCACCGCACGCACCCTGATGTCGAGAACCCAGGTCCTCGCTGTTCCCATTGCCAGGCGCTCTCCTCTTCACCAACGCAGCGGCAGGGGTCATTTTCTTCCTGGGTCGATTCAGCCCGACGACGCTTCGCAGCATCAGACAGAGTTAGGATAGAAGGGTCGTTGTTAGTCGAGGCTTAGCAACAGGACAGGCAGCACAAAATGAGAGAAACCATATGCTCGTGCTTTTGAAATCAGTATACATTTAAAAAAAAATCAGGACAAACACTGGATTTTAAAACTTTAAATATAATGTATACTAGTTTGTCGATGTCAAATTATAAAGCACGAACTTATGGTCTCATTTTTGTAAACAAGCACTATTCACCGTTTACTTAAGCCTAAACTAACTTGGCGACATATTCGGAACCCTTTCTATCCTATGCTTCCCTTTATGCGACAACCCTGATGCAAGCGATCGTCGATTTCGAATGTTTCAAGTGGGAATCGTTTGGGAAAAAGAATGGCACCCCTGCCACTGCATTGAATGAAAAAGGAAAGGGGAGGGAAGCACCCCCTTCTCAACAATGGGAACGAAATGAGGACCTAGGTTCCCAGGACTCGATATCCAAGAGACACGTGCAGTGCAGCAGACAGGCCACGAGTGGTTGCGTGCAAGGATTATCGTCTGATGCCTGAGGTGAGTTGTTTTGAAATTTCAAGTCTTATTCCGACGATTTTATCTATGTTTTCTTCTAAAGATAGAGAGATTTAACTGCCTGCCAATATAGTTTAGTATACTATGTTGTATACTAAAGTTTAGTTTATGCTATATACTATACGGTTTAGCACAGTACAGTATACGCTGTAGTATACTAAAGTTTAGTTTATGCAATGTACTATACGGTTTAGCACAGCATTATTTGTTGTAGTATACTAAAGTTTAGTTTATGCTATATACACTATATAGTATAGTATATACCAAGTATAGTTCAGAGAAATGTTAACGTTGAATATGTTTAATAAATGGGATAATTGTAATTTTGATTCCGGCAACGTCATCTTTAATGTTAGGATATGATAGATTTTCTGTTAATTGGGTTGATTTTCAATTAGTTAGGTGAGTTGTTTGAAATTTCTATCTTATTCCGACGATGGAATAGAAAGATAGATTAAATGCCTACCGGTATAGTTCAGTATATGCTGTATACTAAAGTTTATTTTTATGCCATATACTATACGGTTTAGTATCATACAGTATATGCCATCTATAGTTCAGATAAATGTTAGCATTGAATATGTTTAATAAATGGATTGATTGTAATTCTGATTCAGGTAACGGATTCTTTAATGTTAGAATATGATTAGATCTTCAGCTCTTGGGAAGTAATTTGTTGAGGAAAAGGCATGCACACTTTAGATTGATATATGTTCATATACATGTTTGTTGCCATATTTATAAGCTTTTAATTTTAATTAAAATTGCCGTAGCTGCCACAGTTAATCATAGTTGCCATATTTATAAGATTTTCATTTTAATCTTACCCGATCCGGTACATTTAAAGCATATTAAGTTTGCCTTAAAATTCTTGTAGAATATATTTTACTCTTTCAACAATTCTGCGGCCTGGTGGCCAATTGGTTGACGCTGTGACCGTTGGTACCACAGGCTTCAGGTTCTAATCCTGACTGCCATGGATGTTTGTGAGTAATTCGGAATTCACGTTAAACTGTAGGTCTCTCGGTCTGTTTAACCCTCGTGTGCACCAAGATGACCGTAGAGCGACAAATCAAATCAAAACCACATATAGTTATTGTTGTTTTTGCGCAGCATGGCCAAATCTGGCCCTTGTACCATAAAACCAAAACCAACCTCACATATAGTTATGACAATGTTTGTAATTAATATAATTTGAATTGTTTTTAAGAATTGATTTTTATGAAACTTGGGAGGGGAAAAAATGCACACAGCTGGTTATAACTCACATTTCGAGATTTTGAGATTTTTTTATGATTTGCGGTTAATCGATAGGAAATGTTGCATACACTTAGACTTTAACTGATATGCAATTTTATCATCTGTTTTATAACTTCCTGTAATAATTTTCTATCAACTAATAAGCATTTATTTCTTATCATCCATCTAATAAGCATTTATTTATCATACATTCAATTTTATCCATCTAATAACCCTCTATTTGTAATCATACATTCATTTCCATCCATCTAATAACAATCTATTTGTAATCATATATTCATTTCCATCCATCCGATAAGCATCTATTTCTAATTATCTAATCTATTTTCATCCATCTAATAACCATCTATTTCTAATTATCTAATCTATTTTCATCCATCTAATAACCATCTATTTCTAATTATCTAATCTATTTTCATCCATCTAATAAGCATCTATTTCTAATTATCTAATCATTTTCATCATCAATAAGCATCTATTTCTAATCATCCATTCATTTTCATCCATCTAATAACCCTCTATTTCTAATATCTAATCTATTTTCATCCATCTAATAACCATCTATTTCTAATCATCCATCCAATAAGCATCTATTTCTAATCATCCATCCAATAAGCATTTTTCTAATCATCATCTAAGCATCTATTTCTAATCATCAATAATAAGCATCTATTTCTAATCATCCATTCATTTCATCAATTTAATAGGCATCTATTTCTAAATATCTAATCTATTTTCATCCATAATAACCATCTATTTATAATCATCCATCTAATAACCCTCTATTTCTATTTCTAATCTATTTTCATCCATCTAATAAATCATCTATTTCTAATCATCCATCAATAAGCATCTATTTCTAAATCATCCATCCAATAAGCATCTATTTCTAATCATCCATTCATTTCATCAATTTAATAGCATCTATTTCTAAATATCTAATCTATTTTCATCCATCTAATAACCATCTATTTATAATCATCCATTTATTTTCATCCATCTAATACGCATCTATTTTAATCATCCATCCAATAAACTCACAAAAAATAATGCATAATATATTGTCAAATTTCTTCCAATGAATATTAATGAAATGTAGTGAAAGTATACAAACCTGGCTACTTGTATACTGCCACTGATCTACTGGTGAATAGTAAAGCATTTTTTTCAATTCCTTCTATTAGCTCGCGCTCTCCTATATATATCTTGTTCAAATTTTCAATCGTTCATAAAAATTTTTTATTCATCCACCGAGTTTAAATACATTATTTTTGAACTCATAGTGGATAACACTTGATGTTAATACAGTTTTTCAAATATTAATCCTTTAAATTAAATTTAAATTAATTAATTTTAATTTTTTTTTTGATTTAAGTTGCATGTATCTACCAATAGATGGCGCCAGATAAACTTAAAAATGAATGAAAATTATTTATAAAGGACTTTCTGCAATATAATGAGAAAAAAAAAGTAGGAATTGACATAATTTTTTTTTTTTTTTTTGTATTACTTGTTTTACTAAAAGACATAGAATACATGAATATGAAAGATAAACAATAAATAAAATAAGAAGATGACTGTTTTCATTTTAATTAGGAAAGACTTGTCATAATTATTCTTTTATTTTGGGTTAGGAAACGAAAACAGGTAAAAATAACATAATGGGCAACAATAACAGGCAACAAATAGGCAAATAGATAACAAATAATGGATTAATGGAAATAAATATAATTTTTTTAGTATAGTTTTATTATTATATATTACGTGTGATTTTAGCATTTCAAATATCAATTGCATCTTAATTTTTCTGTTGTATTTATAATCATATAAGCAGGGCCGGATTTAGATGAAAAGAGGCCCTAGGCTATTCCACTTATGAGGCCCTTTCCCTCCCATTTTTAAGTTTGTAAATTACTTATTATGTTTGTTTATTATTCATATGTCTAGAATTTTTCCTTATTTTGATTCAGTGTTTTTAGTGTTTACTGTTTTTAGAATAGTGTAATTCTAATTTGCTAACAATTTGAATGTAGGCCCCTCTTGATCTTGTGAGGTCTTAGGCTGAAGCCTAGTTAGCCTATAGGAAAATCCAGCCCTGCATATAAATGAATTAAGCAATTTAAAATGTAGCACAAAAAGTGAAAAGTTGTGTAAATAGACTATGATAAAATATTAAAAAAAAAAAAATGTACAATAACATAAATAGAATTTTCATCCACATACAAAAAAATATTAAAGTAGTTAAAAATATCTTAACAACTTTCTAATAGTTTGTTGTAGTCACCAATGATATCTTAACAATTTCTAACATTTTGTTATAGTTAATGATATCTTAACAATTTCTAATATTTTTTGTAGTTAATATCTTAACAACTTCTTATATTTTGTTGTAGTCAATGATATAACAATTTCTAATATTTTGTTGTAGTCAATGATATCTTAACAACCTCTAATATTTCGCTTTATTCAATGATATAACAATTTCTATATTTTGTTGTAGTCAATGATATCTTAACAACCTCTAATATTTTGTTGTAGTCAATGATATCTTAACAAATTATAATATTTTTGTTTTAGTCAATAATGTAACAAATTCTAATATTTTTGTTGTAGCTTATTTTAACAAATTCAAATATTTTGATTTATCTTGACAACTTCTAATATTTTGTTGTAGTTATGATAACAACTTAAGTCAATGATATCTTGACAACCTCTAATATTTTGTTATATTCAATGATATAACAATTTCTATATTTTGTTGTAGTCAATGCTATCTTAACAAATTCTAATATTTCGTTATAGTCAATGATATCTTAACAAATTCTAATATTTGACATAAAGTCAATGATATCTTAACAAATTCTCAATGGCAGTTTCGCGTAGAATCAGGTATAAATGCGCAGTGCCTTCGCAGAGCTTTAATATTTTGTTATAATCAATGATATCTTAACAAATTCTAATATTTTGTTATAACCACGACGGGGATATCTTAACAAATTCTAATATTTTTGTTATAATCAATGCTATCTTAAATCGTAACAAATTCTAATATTTTTGTTATAATCAGAGTGAAATCTTAACATAACATCTAATATTTTGTTGTAGTCAACCGATATCTTAACAAATTCTAATATTTCGTTATAGTCAATGATATCTTAACAAATTCTAAATATGCAGAAATCAATGGGACGTACAAGGAACTTGTCTGTTACAACTTCGGAGAAATTTTTGTTTTATAGCATAATGATTCGGAGTGCCTTTACTGACAGAACGATTTAGCGACTCTCGTACACTTTTTGGTCCAGATGAATGGAAAACAGATGGATGCTTGTTCCTGAGTCAATTTCAGTTTCACTTCTTTTTGGTATAAATAGCACAATGACAGTTAATCGTGACGACAGTTAGTGGTGGTGCTTCGGTAATGGTGTGGGCTGTTTTTCATGGAATGGAACAAAATCCTCTGGTCGACTGCTCCAATAATGTGGAAATGCTTATGTTCAGCTACTTGAGATCACTGTCCCACGTACTTTGTGAATCAAAATAAGAACGAGAACTTATAATTACAATATGTTTCCTGATTTCCAAGTTTTAAGAACATTCTGAGAATTCCATTTAATGATCTGGCTAGATCGCCCGACATGAATCCCATTATTCTTGAGCATTAAAAGGTCTTCTGAAAATACAATGTAATAAATTCAAAATGTCATGTAATCAGTTGGCTCAATTATTCCTGAGAAGATTCCAACGACTTGTAGTATGATAGTTTGACTTCGCCGGGCGAAAGTAGTCGTCACGTTTAAGAGGTTTTTTTAATTTATAATAAATTGTTATATTCAATGATGAAAACAATATCTTTTTTTTGTAATCAGTAGTTACGTTCCAATATTTCAAATTTAAATAATAAAACAATTCCTAATATTTATAACAAAATCAAAAAAAAAAAAATGTAAACAAATACATTTTTATAAATCAATGATATCTTACAGTCTATTTTGATTTTCCAAAAATTCTAATATTTTGGTATAATCTTAAAAAATAATATTTTGTTATAATCAATGAGTTATAGTTAATGATATCTTAACAAATTCTAATATTTTGTTATAAATAATTTAACAACAATATTTTGTTTTAGTACATTAGTGAATTTTATAATTGAAATTGATCGTACCTTTTTTGAAAAAGCAACCCTTCTCTGGGAGTTTCACTTCTTTTTGGTATAAATAGCACAATGTTAATCGTGACATAAAAATTACTCACAAAGCTCAATAATGTTAGGAACTTAGCAACTGTCCTGAGGACTGGTGAAAATAAGAAATGGGGGTTTTACGAAGATTTTGAATTATTTTATGAATTCTGTACATTAATTTTTTTTTTTGAGCATAAAAATATTTTGTGTATAACAATGTAATAAATTCAAAATGTCATGGATTCGTTAGAAAAATGAGATATGTGTAGTATGATAGTTTGATAGCGGAAAAAAGTAGTCGTCGTTTAATTTTTTAATTTCTAAATTTGCCTCATATCTTTTTTTATTGCAGTAGTTACGTTCCACAGCAAATTTAAATAATAAAAAAATTCCTACAGAAACAAAAAAAAAAAAATGTAACATTTATAAATCAGATATACAGTCTATGATTTCCAAAATCAAAATAATTAATTAGAGTAGACGTAAAATCACATAAGACAGTTTACAATAAAAACACCCAGAATAAGAAAGTTTATAAAAATAGGTTAGGAGAGGACTGGTGATTAGGTTACAGTTTTCATAACAGGTTTCGAACAGATGAAAAAGTCGGTTATCGAACAGTTCAGTAATACGAACACCTTAAATCAGTTCGAACAGTGGTATCGAAACAATACGGTTTCAATAGTTATCGCTATTATGGGTCAATTCGAATAATTATCGCTGGTATAGGTATCTTAAATCGGTTCAAGTAATTATTGCTGGTATGGGCACCTTAAATCGATTAATAGTAATCGCTGGTATAGGTACCTTAAATGGATTTACACAATTATCGCTGGTATAGATATCTTAAGTTGTTTCGAGCAATTATCGCTAGTACGGGCACTTTAAATCGGCCAGAACAGTTATCGCTAGTATAAGTATCTTAAATCGGTTGGAGCAATTATCGCTGGTAGGGCACCTTAAATAGGTTCAAACAGTTATCTATGGTGTCATCATCATCGTCAGTGGCGCAACAGCCCCATGGTGAGCCGTTTTTAAAATTTTTACTGGATAGGGTTATCATCCCTACGCCCAACACCCTACAGTCATATTGAACCAGGACCTACGATTTAAAATGGATTCTGAACCACTACAAATATCCATGGCACCATCGGAGGTGGAATCGAAACCTGTGACGCTGAGCTGCAGATAGGTATATTTGGTATAGGTAACTTAAATCGATTCGAACAATTATAGCTGGTATGGGCACCTTAAATATATTCATTCGCTGAATAGTTATCGCTGAATTATCGTTGGTATACCTTAAATCGATAACAATTATCGCTGGTATATGTACATTAAATAGGCTTTAATAATTATCGCTGGTACGGACACCTTAAATCGGTCCGAACAGTTACGCTGTTATAGGTATTTTAAATCGGCTATTGCTGTTCCTTGTCTCAATTGGCAGACATCTAGGCCAAGCCCACGAGCATATATGTACTCATGATTGAAGGGGAAGGAAGCAGCTTCTGTTGTGATTTAGCACCCGTAGGTAGAAGTCTGACTTTGGCTCCTTGACGCTCTACAGTCATAGCAGACCGGGACCTACGGATTAATGTGGATTCGAACCACTACAAACATCCATTGCACCTCCGGGACTCGAACCCAGAAACCTGTGGCACCGAGCGCCAGAGCGCTAGACACTCGGCCATTCAGGCCCCATCTTAAATCGGTTCGAGCTATTATCGCTGGTATGGTAACCTTAAATAAGCTCAAACCGTTATTTATGGTATCATCATCATCAGTGGCGTAACATCCCTACGGTAAGCAGAGGTCGTCTGCCTTCTAGCAGATTTCGAGATAGTATATTTTTAAAAATTTTGCTGGGTAGTGTTGCCAGCTCTACACCTAACGCTCTATAGTCATATTTTATTAGGACCTACGATTTAAAGTGAATTCCGAACCACTACAAGCATCCATGTCACCGTCGGGACTCGAACCCTGTGGCACCGAGCACCATATCTTTGATATAGGTATCTTAAATCGGTTCGGACAATTATCACTGGTATGGGCCCCTTAAACTGATTCGAACAATTATTGTTGGTGTAGGTACCTTAAATTGGTAACAATTATCGCTGGTATAGGTACCTTAAATTCGGTTCGTACAATTATGACTGGGATACCTTAAATCGGTTCGATCCATTATCACTGGTATGGGTTTCAGATATTTAAATCGGTTCAAACAATTTCTACTGTTATTATCACCTTACATCTACAGGCCGATATGGCTCTTCTTAGAAAGAAGGGCTAACAAAAAGATAGGCAGAAAATGCAACCCCCTCCCCCCACATACAAATGCTGGCTATGGGGTGTTCGCAGCAAATAACAGTGATGCTAGGGAACGACGCTGACTAATAGGTGTATTGAATATTTTTTTTTCTAATGCAGCTGGCAATTGACCGTGATCTTTTACGCCATAAGGGCTGCACCGACGTTACTCACTTAGCACAAACCAGGGGCGCGTGTAATTTGAAGATAAGCCACGCACGCGGGTAACACAATGCCCCCTCAACGCTCCTGTTAGACCGGGACCTATAGTTTAAAGTGGATTCCGGCCCACTACAAACATCCATGGCACATGCCGGGATTCGAACCCGATACCTGTGGTACCGAAAGCCAGAGCGCTAGCCACTCGGCCATCAGGCCCCTGGTGTATTGAATATAAAGAAGTTAATAAGCTTAGTGGCAAGCACAAGGTGACCTAAGGTGTATTAAATATAAAGAGGTTAATAAACTTAGTGGATAGAATGGGAAGAAACAATCATTTCGCAGTGCCATGTTTTGGAAAAAGAAAAAAAGTTATAACAATTCCAAAATGTTATAATGTTTTAATTTTTAAAAGTTTTTGTTTATTTAAATTTATCACTGTGACTGAAGAGAGTTTTCTGGGTTTCCTTCCATACGACAGCAAATGCGAGCAATTATTCAAAGTCCATCTGGTCTGTTCTACTTCATCACCCGTCAGGGTGCTGTTCGTGGTATACACGAGGTCCACCGATGGTTCACCTTTCTACATAATTCGGTAGGGGGAGGTACCGAGGAAAGGATGATATATATGGCAGGTTCTCGCCTCTTACTACAGTGAAAAAAACAAAATGACTTTCTGGTCTATAGATTTATTCGTTTCATACCTGGCATAAACAGGTGGACATTTATTTTGGTATCTTTTGTTCCTAGAGCTCTATTCAACAGGCCCTTAAAAAATTATATTAAATACTTTATTTATTTGTGCATCGTGGATCTCTTTCCCACATACTGTTCCACCAGCAATCTACCTACATATATATAAAAGAATATTATTGCTTTCCCGTGAGGATATTTTCAGTTAACTGCCCAGTAACTGTATGTCGTATAAGGAACAATCTAAAAATTTCCTACCTAGTAACTTGATTGAACATATGAGACGCTTATATATGCATTCAGAGTTGCCATGAAATCTCCTCAGTTCTTAAAAAGTAAATATAACGCCCACTGTCACCGGATTCTAATTGTATCTTCCTACATGCTGGCTGAGCTCGTTAAGCTGCGTCCAGACAACAACAACAACTACTACAACAACAACACCACATCAATGTGCCTAAACCTGAGTTGCCCTTTACAGTTTGGGAATGGTGTGGTGAGTAGATGTCTGGTTGGGCTCTGTGACGCACTACAATCATATAAGACCGGGACCTACTGCTTAAAGTGGATTCGAACACCTACAAAAATCCATGGTATTGCCGGGATTCAAACCAGATACCTGTGGAACCGAGAGGCAGAGCGCTAGCCACTCGGCCATCAGACCCCAACGGCGTCTAGACAACAATGTGTGTTGTGCTTGTTCACGTCTCACAGCAAGAAATAAGCCACATTATCTCTCGCTCTGAAAGCGGCCAAATGGCTAGCGCTCTGGCTTGTGGTATCCCCGGCTTCAGGTTCGTAACCAGGCAGTGACATGGATGCTAGTTAATGGTTCGTAATCCACTTCAAACTGTAGGTACCCGGTCTGTTTAGCCCACGTGGGCACAAGTTGGCCTTACAGCGACAAACCAAACCAAACTCTCGCTGTGAATATAATCTGGTCGAAAATGGCGTCCGCGAGAAATCCCTTCGATGTGCGTGAGGAACAAACTCTAGTTGGAGTGGAGCCAGACAGTTGAATCACACCGAGGGTTCTGTCCGCACTAAGAGAAACCTGTTTATAATTGTTTCTCGGGAATGACTCGCTTGTCTGGATGTGGCATTATGATTGGAACACGACTCGGACTAAATACAGTACTTCTGTGTCCAAAAAGTAAAACTAATTTTTTGTTGTTGTTTGTTTGTCTATCAATTATTGTTCCAAATTGAAGAAAAGATAATTTATCCATTTTTGTAAAATAGATACTATAGATCTGGCCTTTAATAATGTCAATACTACTGTGGCGAAAAAGTAAGACCAGTTTCAATTTAAAATTCCCGCTGCTTAATTTCATTTTTTCGTTTCTTTTTTTTAGTTGTTGGAACTGCCCTTGACATCTGTGTGAAATTTGACGTTAAATTTATTCATTAGTATTTCAGTTACACTTGGCTTTGTGAGACGCTAAAACGGATTCCGGCGATTTTTGAAATGTCTGAATTCATTGAGCAAAGAATTTGCATAAAATTTTGTTTTCGGAAACGTACAAAATGTTGTAGAAGGCATTCGGTGAGCATTCCTATCTCGGAAAGAAATGTATAGAAGTGGTATAAGTGCATTGGCATAAGTTCCATCTATGTTTCAATAAAATGCATTAAAAAAGAAGGATGTACGAAGCTTTATCCTTACAATACTTTGAGCTGATTCTTTATCGAAAACTCACGTTTGAAAAGCATTTTTAATCTTTAGCCCATATCGTTCCCAATGAAATCCATATCGTTCCACAACCATCGCATTCACCTGCTTTAGCACTGTGCAACTTCTGGCTATTCCCTAAACTCAAAAGACCACTACATTGTTTTGAGTCGATTGCAGAGATTCAACGTGAATCGGCGTGCGCTTTGAAGATCAACCCGGCCGATGACTTTTTAGCATGCATTGAGGATTGGAAAAAAAAAATTAATAGTTTAAAAAAAACTAAAAAGCACGCTTTTAGAGTGAATCAAACTAAAAAGTAAAAAATAATTGTTAGCATAAGAATAAAATGACCGAGGAGAAAATGAATGTCACTGTTCTAAAAGCGTCGGGTGCTCGATATCCATCGTTATAATTGTTCATTAGTTTCACTCCGAAATGCAGAGTTAGTTTAAAAATGTCATACAAAGCACCCCACGCTTTTAGAACAATGACATTCATTTTCTCGTCAGTCATTTTATTCTTATGTTAACAATTATTTTTTACTTTTTAGTTTGGTTAACTCTAAAAGCATGTTTTTAGTGTTTTTAAACTATAATATTTAAATGAGATCCCAGTATGGAGGAGGGGAACTACAGTTCTTACAATAATGTAATTGTGCTTAAAACAAAGGCTAAATGCGAATATGTCGTGCCAGCCAGGATTCGAACAGGGAATCTCTGAACCGTAGTCAGGCGCGTCATCCGCTGACCCACATAGGTTTGAATGTCTTTACTGAATACTTTCATTCTACATGGGTTAAATTGCTCTTCATAAATTAAAATAAAATCTCTAATCCTGGCGATCCTAATCATGATGAGATAATAAACTTATCAAACTATTTTAGCGTCGTCGGTCCTTGATAAGTCTACAACGTTTAAATTAAATCGGATCGCTTAAAGTAGGGCAAAATCGAGCCCAAAGTGTCAGTTACAAACAAACAAACAAACAAACAAACAAACATACAGAAACTAATAAAAGCGTATTAAAAAAGTTTGCATAAGTGCATTGTGACAGGTTGGGATTACTTTGAAGGCGATGAAATAAATTTGTAAGAATAAATAAAGAGTTTTTGAAAAAAATAATTGGTCTTACATTTTGGAGACAGTAGTATACACAAATAAGAGCCTTCTACCAACTAGTGCTCTATCATAACAGACGGGTTCTTTGAATTGGTCTAGACTTCGCAATCTATCAAGTGAGATAAGAAAAAGAAGAAGAAGAAGAAGAAGAAAAAAAAAAGATGTATGTACTTGCATAATTATGCGTGAACTGTTTGTTATCATGATGCACATGGAAGAAAGTTAGATATAAATAATAATAAACAAATATCACTGATTGGATTAAAAGATCGTCAACCAGCTTAATAGCTACAGGAATATCAAAAAGAAAAAGTTTAATTACTTCTTAAACTAAAACCACGTGAGAAGAAAGAGAATTTAATTGTTTCTTGGAAAGGTTCAATAAACTAGAATATAATGCTATAGACGAATGCTCTGATAATGTAAACAATGATTAATTTGCAATTTTTATTAGTAATTCGGATATTACTCAGACATTGACCTTGCATATACTTACTAAATAATATTACTAAAATTAATGTATTCTATGTGTGAAGCAGTAAAAGATATTCCAGATTATTTCTAAAAAAGAAACTTTTTATGATTACAGTTAATATTGTGTGTATATAATCGCAAAGGTTCAAGTGCATTTATATTTATAAAAGCTATTTCATTTAAAATTCCATGTATTTATTTCTTGTATCTTTTCTAGTTAAATGAAAAAAAAAAAAAAAAAAGAAAAAAGAATGCGTTTCTTTTCAAATTAAAGGACAAGCGATCAAATTTAGCATAATTTTTTTTTTTTTTTTTCTTATCCCACTTGGTAGACAGCAACATCTAGACCAAGTCCAAGAACCCGTGTGGTCTCATGGAAGGAGGGAAAGGGGGAGCAGCTTCGGTTGTGATGGAGCACTCGTAGGTAGAAGTTTAACATGGTTCCGCGACGCTGAAAAGAAAGAAAGTGCTTTCCGGGAGGACATTTAGGGAAAAAGTATCCCTCATTTGCGTATCGTATGGGAGAAAACACGGAAAACTTACACCAGTTAGTCCAACACAAGAGACAAGATGCTGAACATCCCAAATGCCATCGAGCCTCCTCGTGTCTTGAAACAGTGCCTACAACGAAGACGCCAGCGGATTGAACCTCAGCCTTAATTTGTCAACAGTGGCACACGTTGCCACTGAACCACAAGTAGGGAGCGGGAATGAGTTCCTGTTAGTATTTCGAATTCAATGTTTATTTATTTATTTGTTCTGATATCATTTGTATAATATATATATATGTAGACTTAGCCGCTTGCAAAAGATGCATCCCGGCCGAACCTACAGTTTTGTTAAGACTTCTCTACTAGTCTAACAGTGGCTGTACTTTTGCAGTGGGTGTCTAGGGGTGTATTTCCAAGCGAAATAAAGAAGCGTTGGTTTTCTCTCAACAACACATATTTAATGAATATATTTACATCAATATTTACAGAAAGTATTGATACATACACAACCATTTTCTACCGCTGCTTGACGCAGCGTCTCCCATGTCAGTTAGCTTTCTCCTCTCGCGCCAACTACGGGGTTTCTTCCCTTCTTCCAGGGCCAGAGTTCAAGGTCCAATACTGCCACTACATGGCAAAAGGTTGGTGTGAAAGTCACATAGTCCGTGATGTGTTTCCATCTGGTGCTTAGCAGGCAAACAAATCCTACATATATATATATACCGGTTCTCGTTAGATCACCGAAGACAAGCATCATTAGGCGCGGTCAGTACTTGGGTGGGTGACCACCTGGGAACACCGCGTACCGTCGGCATTCACAAATTTGGGACCTGACCGGCCGAGTGTCTAGCGCTCTGGCGCTCGGTGCCACAGGTTTCGGGTTCGAATCCCGGTGGTGCCATGGATGGTTGTAGTGGTTCGGAATCCATTTTAAGCCGTAGGTCCCGGTCTCCTATGACTGTAAGAGCGTCACGGAGCCAAAGGCAGACTTCTACCTACGGGTGCTCCATCACAACAGAAGCTGCTTCCTCCCCCCCTTCAATCATGAGCACGTATGGGCTCGTGGGATTGGCCAGCCAATTGGGATAAGAAACAACAACAATAACATATATCTATATATAATAGCCGAACCCGCCGTACGTTTTCCTGCCAAAAAAAAAAAAAAAAAAAAAAAAAAAAAAAAAAAAGAAAGTGCATTGTAGAAAATCACATATCGCGAATATATTTTCCATGTTCCAATATATGTGTATACTCATTTTCATGGATATCGTTTGAACAACATATAAGATGAAATGCTGCAGCACCATCTGGTGGCAAGTACCAATACAGTGAATAGCGCGAACCTATTTTCAATACTCGAACTGTAAAACTCAATACTAAACTGTATAGAAGTTGATAGATTGCAGCACCATCTGCTGGCGACTTACAATAAAGAGGTAGAATAAAGACATTCTCCATGTTTCTTCAAACACACACAAAAAATTTCATCAAAATCGGTCAACCCTTTTAGGAGGTCAGTGACAAACACATGTACAGAAGAAGTATATATATATATATCTTAATCCTGTACTGGATGTATTTCCGGTATGGACAACTTTGTCGTGGGATTACTTGATATATTGCGAAACAAAATTAATAAATTTTGTTGCCACATTTCATTTACAATCTTTATTAATCATAATTATTGATTTACGATTTACAATTTTAACTTACACTTCCTTTATCCTTTATATATATCCTTATATACACTTTTACCTTCCCTTCCCTGATTTTAGCAATTCTGCCATTTGCAAACACGTCTATGTAAATCATATGCTCTGATTCTTTCTTTTTTTGGCTCATGTCCGATACGTTGAGGTGTTATATCATTTCTGATAGAAAGCCATGCCCAAAGGTAAGAGCCTCATACAGAAAAGGTTATACAGAAGTAACAAATGATCTTCAAAATTCATACATTACGCTCTCTGGCGCTTAGTTCCACAGGTTTCGGGTTCGAATCCCGGAGTGCCATGGGTGTTTGTAGCTGTTCGGAATCCATTTTAAACCATAGGTCCCGGTCTAGTAGATCGTAAAGCTTTGTGGGGACAGTGTTACTCGCGTCCGTAGCATATCTTCAAACTACACGTGCTCCCTGGGTAGTGCTAAATGAATAACAACGGTGCAGCCCTTGCTTATCGCATAAAGATGAACTGTCTCTGTATTGCCAGATGCATTAGAACAACAACAAAATCATCAAAAAATCAAATTACTTATTCTGGTTATAAATTTGGAAAGCATTTAACATATTCTATCATATGTTATTTAATGAACATCCTTAAATCCATTTATATCAATATTAGAAAAGAGGTATTTAAAATAAATACATTGGCAGAAAAATAAAGATAGATATATAGAAAAGCATAAATTTCAATAAAATTTTTACTTTTATTTTCATCTGTAAATTTGTCTTTACTAGTCGTGATATTTTTAAATAATTTAATTAGATAGATGATTTGAATTAATAATAACTGTAAATAAGAACAGATGAAAGCAAATTTTCAAAGTAAGCCTCAACAATTTAAATGTAAGAGTTATTTGTTATTCTAAAGCATCTGGCAATACAGAGACAGTTAACTTTATGCCATAAGCAACGGCTGAACCGCTGTTACTCATTTAGCACTACTCAGAGTGCACGTGTAGCTTGAAGATACGCTATGGACGCGAAATAACCCTACCCCCACACACACACACAACGCTCTACAATCTATTAGACCGGGACCTACTATTTAAAATGGATTAAAGTAAGAGTTACTTATTTTTATTGAGTTTTTATATCAAAAATTAAATGGCAGTGATTTAAAATCATTTATACACAGTATTTACTTTATACGTTACTCTTTAATTATTTTTAAACTCTTGTCAAAATTTTGATAGGAGAAAAAAAAAAAAATAAAAAAATTAAAAAAAAAAACCGAACCAGATTTAACTGACATTCTAAAATAAAAAAAAATAATTCAATCAACTAACATTTGGCGACAAATTTTCCTTTTCGTCTAATGTCATCTTGCCCGTATTGTTGTACATCTTTTAACATAAGTATATATATATAAAAAAAAAAAAAAAAAAGACATCAATTTGCCAAATCAAGGTGCAATTGAATTGAATGAAGCCGAAATACAGATGGAAGAACTGGTACTTCCTTATTAATATAAACCCGCGATACATTACCTATGCATGGTATTAAGCGGCCATTAAAAATCCGACTGTCTCGAGAAGGGCATTTGGCGAACATATTGGCGCCGTTTTAATTCAATAATTTTATCCTTTAATAGCTCTAGTCATAAATTTAATTTTAAATACTCATCTATACTATTAATTATTATCACTGTTAAAAATAAAAATAAAGAATAACAAGTAATACAAAAAAATTTTTAAGTCAATTCCTAGTTTTTTTCGCTATATTGCAGAAAGTCCTTTCTAAATAATTTTCTTTCATTTTTTTTTCAACTTTATCTGGCGCCATCTATTTATAGATATATTCAACATAAATCTAAAAAAACTAAAATTAATGAATTAAATATAATTACTGAATTAATATTTGAAAAACTGTTTTAACATCAAGTGTCATCCACGACAAATTCAAAAAAACTGTATTTGAACTTGAGTGGATGAATAAAAAATATTTTATGAACGATTGAAAATTTGAACAAGATATATATATGGGGGAGTGTGA
The DNA here is from genome assembly GCA_021605095.1 of Caerostris extrusa. Taxonomy (NCBI): domain Eukaryota; kingdom Metazoa; phylum Arthropoda; class Arachnida; order Araneae; family Araneidae; genus Caerostris; species Caerostris extrusa. Next base: position 17,634 of record BPLR01004799.1, on the reverse strand, counting down.
GCTAATAGAAGGAATTGAAAAAACTGTCTTTTTTTCCAACATCTGTTGGTTTTTTTGGCTTAACTGTGTAACCAAACTTATGGCGCCATCTGTTGGTACCACTGCAAACTACTTTCAATTTCTACTTTGCACTGGTGTATTTGATGTAACCTTGGATTCTCTGTAACCTGGACATGCTATTGAGTTATGTAACCTGTTTTTTGAAATTTGTATTATTTTTATGGGGGTTTTTCAGTTTATTTAAAGTTAACTTAATTTAATTTAATTTTTTTTATTTTTTATTTTGGCATCGTGGGACGGTCACCAAATTGTACCGATAGCTTTTGCTTTTTTCTGATTTAATTGTTCTCAAAGCAGGAGATGTTTATCTTAAAGTATTTTATATTCTTTAATATTTTTACTCTTTAATTTAAGCAACTTCAATAGTTCAGATATTTTAACTGACTTTAAGATGTGGAGGTATAGTGGTTCTGTTGTTGTTGTTACTTATCCCTCTTGGTAGATATCTAATCTAGACCAAGCCCACGAACCCGTATGGACTCATGGTTGAAGGGGAAGGAAGCAGCTTCTGTTGAGATGGAGCACCCGTAGGTAGAAGTCTGACTTTTTGCTCCGTGACGCTCTTACAGTCATAGGAGACCGAGACCTACGGCTTAAAGCGGATTCCGAACCACTACAAACATCCATAGCACCGCCGGGAGTCGAACCCGAAACCTGTGGCACCGAGCTCCAGAACTCTAGCCACCATTCAGGCCCTTAGAGGTTCTTAAAACCATGTTGGAACTCCGTAACCGGTACGGCCCGCTCCTTGGCGCCGTTTAAATAATTGGCACCATTATAATTCTGCGGCCATCGATTATGTGGAAATATTTTATCGGTCAAGTCAGGGGCATGAATGGCTGGAGTCTAGCGCTCTCGCGCTCGGTGTCTCAGGTTTTTGGGTGGTGTCATGGACGTTTGTAGTGGTTCGGAATTCACTTTAAGCGTATGTCCCGGTCTCCTATGACTGTAGAGCGTCACAGAGCCCAATAAGACTTCTCACCCACATCATTCCCAAACTATATAAGGGCAACTCAGCTATATGCACATTTGTGTGATGTATCGGCGAAATCAGACTGATTAAAAAGAGCGGCGTCATAGGAAGAAACGTATCTTTGGAGTGATTTTAATTACAATGAAAACAAGTTTATGTATGATTAAAATTTTCAATTACTTAATATCAAAAGAAAAATTACCTTTTTACACATTTCTATCATTCCATTACGTTTTTGTGCAAGCAGAGTTTTATTCAAAAGCCTATTAGGCACTTGCATATCACGAGAAGTATTGGCATTAGTAAGGACCATCTCCTTAAGTCTAATTTCACGCCCTCTCTCAAACGGCGCGGTATGCGTTTTTAGAAAAAAAGTTACACAAAGAAAACGCGTTTAATACTTTTGTGCTGTGCCGTGCTGTTTTGTTTAAATATATGTTGTTGATGGTTTCTTCAATGTTGTCCTCTATGATCAAAACTTCCTACATTCATTTCACAATCAATAATCAATCCTAAAAGGAAACAACATTTGTAGTTACGCTGTGTGTGTTCGTAAATGCGTGAGTATCTATGTAAATATATATTTGTGTGTATATATAACTTAATTTAAACTTTTAATTAATTTAGTAGACCTCATTCTGCTAGACAGTCAATAATTAAAAAATTTGACTCTTTTTCAATGACAATTAATCAAGCACGCAGCTGTCAATAATGCTGCTTAGCTATTATTATCGTCGTTCGTCAACTGAAAAAAAAAAAAAAAAAAAAAAAAAAAAATGATTTATGCTCTTTAAATGGCAGTTCCACTGTTAAGTTGCCAGAAGAAGATATTTCATAATGGAGAAGAAATCTAAACAATATTCAACTTTTTGCAAAAAAATCTAAACCGTGTTTCAGAAAATTTTGGATCAGATACACATACAGATACAGGTTCAGATACAGATTAATATATGCATGTAGTGTATGAGGGTACTTAAATGTTAAACTGCATTTTTTTCAGTAAACATAATGTCATAAGTTCATATTTATTTATTTTTTGCCATTGCATTTGTATGCGTATATGTATGTGCTCGTTTACCCATGAATGAATATGTGCAAATGAGCATTTATGTGTGTATGTTCGTGAGCGTATATATACGTATACCACTGTGTTTGTATGTGTGAGATTACACTTATAACGTATGCGAATAAGTTTGTGGTATGCATGTATATTTGTGTGTATGTATGAGTATAGATTTGTGATTATATATATGTATTTTTATTTGTATGCATGCATATTGGCTTGTGAGTATGTATGCATGTATATTGAGTATGTATACTTGTAGGTCTGCAATTATATAGGTATACTTGTAGGCCTGCAATTATATAGGTATACTTGTAGGTCTGCGATTATGTATGCATGCTTGTAGGTCTGTGATTAGGTATGCATGCTTGTAGGTCTGTGATTAGGTATCTATGCTAGTAGGTCTGTGATTAAGTATATGTGTTTATTTGTGAGTATGTATTAATATTTATGTGTATGTATACATGTAGGCATATCTGGGCGTATGTATGCACGTTTGCGTATGTGTATGTTTGTGTACATTTATGCATGTGTATATGGATATACATGAGTGTAGGTTTGAGCATATATGTTTAGATATATACATGTGTATAGGTTTGTACTTGTGAATGTCTGTATAAAATGAGTATATGTTTGTGCGTGCGTATTCATGTATATGGATATATATGCGTGTAAGATTGTGCATGCTTATGTACGTTTGTGTATGTATCACATATGTGCATATATCACATATCACACGCGTGCATGTGCTTATATGTATTTGCGTTTGTGTATATGGTTGTATATATATATGTGGTGTGCGTGTGTGTACGTGCATGTATATACATATACATGCATATATACATGTATGTGCATATGTTTGTGCGTCTATATTCATGTCTGTGCTCGTGTTTGTATTTTATGTTCGTATGTGTTTAAGTATGCTTGTGAGCATCTATAAACATACACGAACTCTTCTTATGCTATATAATCCTATATATCTATATCCTATATATATATATAGGATATATATATATATATATCCTATATATATATATATATATATATATATATATATATATATGTATATATAGGATTATATAGTATAAGAAGAGCATTATTATTTTTGGCACCAAATAGAATATTAATAGAAACCAATATCCTATTTTCACCGGATCCAATATTATTTGCAGTATTTCACGCCATATCATTTTAAATAGAATATTAATAGAAACCAATATCCTATTTTCTCAGAATCCAATATTATTTTTAATATTCCACGCCATATCCTTTTTTCCTTGTTAATTGCATTTCCTCATTGACAAGGTATTAATTACATTTCCTGATTTTAAGATCTTTTCCGTTTCACATACACATTTCGGTGCTTCCGGAGGATTTTCCTGATCGGTAATAACCGAATGACGATGTCTCTAATCATGAAATCCTTATTGTAGTTCTGAAAGATTATGCGATTTGTGTTCAAAAAGCATACGAGAAAAGCAAATCTTATATTTTGATTAATGGAATATAAAATACGTTCCCTTTTGACAGTTTCACCATTAATTTGTTTAACTTAAAATCAGTGCTTTGTAAATTTTCGCACTGAATTGTCTGTTTTTAATTTGTTAATATTGTTGCCTTGATCTGGATTATGTGCCACAAGAGAATGTATTAATTTATTTGTAATAACAGACCAGGAATGGGGAGGGAATTAATTTACCAATATATCCAGACTGGAATAGCACAACCATTATTTTGTACACTATTATCGATTTGTGAGACAGTACTTCGTGCAGGCTCGTACTCTTTTGAATTTTTATGAGGCAACTGTAGTAAAATATTTTGTGAAACAGTAGATTTTTTCTCGGCAAAATCGCAGAATACTGGTATTTGGCGTCAAAAACTCTTTCCTCCAAAGAGCTTATTATTATTTTTTTCAATTCCTACTATTAGTTCACACTCTCCCTATATATATTTTTGTTCAAATTTTCAATCGTTCATAAAATACTTTTCCTTCATCCACCCAAGTTTAAAAAAATGTATTTGAACTTGTAGTGGATGGCTCTGGATGTTAATACAGTTTTTTTTCAAATATTAATTAAATCTAATTAATTAATTTTGTTTTTTTTTTTTTTAGATTTAAGTTGCATATATCTATCAATAGATGGCGCCAGATGTAAGAGGGAAATTTCAACTTAAAAAAGTAGGAATTGACTTAAAATTTTTTTTTTATATTACTTGTTTTTAATTACTTCAGTACTGGGTCATATTCCTCTAAGCAGCCCAATAAAAACTAGAAGATATGCCATGTGGGCTGCACCGACGAGTGCTGTTACTCATTTAGCACTACCTAGGGGGCACGTGTAACTTGAAGATGTACTGCGGACGCGGTAACACTAGGTCCACAACTCTCTACAATCCTATTAGACTAGGATCTACGGTTTAAAGTGGATTCGAACCACTACTTACATCTATGGCACCGCCGGTACTCGAACCCCAAACCTGTGGCGCAGACCGCTTAGTCACTCGGCCATCAGGCGCCCAAAGTGGTATTATAAGTGACGTGAATTGCAAACATTACAAGAAGTTAAGGTTAAAACATTCGAAGATTTATCGCTCAATTATTCGCCACAAAAGTCGCCAAATCCGAACGGCCCCTATATTGCGATTTGGCTTAGACACTGTTTCAAAAAATGAAGAGACTCAATGGCTTTTGTGATGCTCAGTAGTCAGACTACCTAGCGGGAATTTTCCGCATTTCCCACATACGATATGCACATGCAGCGTAGTTCCTCCTAAAGGTACTCCCGGAAGGCACTGCCCTCCTTCTTCAGCGACTTGGTGCCAAGTCAGACTTCTACCAATGGATGGCTCCATCACAACAGAAGATGACCTTTTCCCTCCATTCATGAATAGATTATTTAAGGGGTAACCGCCCCATGATGCAGGACACCGACGATTAATCACAGCAACAACAAACTTAACATTGCAAATTACTTATACAAATACAAAATTACCTTCAGAAGTAACAAAAAACCTAATATAACCAAATTGGCAGGCTTATCCAAGCACGTTCATTATGTGTCTATCAATTAAATCCTCTAAATATTGAAATAAAATAATCTTAACATTATGATTTACATTCTTATTTGTTTTCACAAACATGTACACAAAAATATAATTACATTGAGTATGTTGTTATAATCTTACTGCAATATAATCTAGACTAGGCACGATGAAAACATCAGTCAATTCTGGCATTCGTTCGAATATTCATATTGGTGAGCAGCAGGGCTGAGATTTAGATGAAAAGAGGCCCTAGGCTATTTCCATTATGAGGCCCTTTCAACTCCCATTTTTAAGTTTGTAAATTACATGAGAGATAATAAAATACATCACTACTGTGATATTTATCAATATGCTAAATGAAATATGTTGTGATTGGTACTAATCTTTATAAAAAATGTGCCACGGATTCGCATTTAAAGTTTAAGTTTTAAACTAAACCAAAAATGGAACTTTATTCAAACAAAAATCCAGATCGCAAAAAAAAGAAAATATCAAATTCTATATCATATTAAATTGTATGTTAATAGTTATTTTATTTAAGAACTGATTAAATCCAAGGATACATTTAAAAACGAAATAGTAGATTAGAGGAATTTCTTTCTAAATTTTTTGGTTTATTAGTCATATGTGTAGATTTTCTTCTTATCTCCTAATTATAACTTATTTATGCATACCTTGCATGATTTCAAAAGGTACCCCCTCCCATAATTCAGAGTTATATGAAGAGTCCCAAAATTTTTTGCTTTTCTGCAAGTTTTATTCACTTTCACCCAACCCTAAGTCTAAATTTGGAGAGCAAAAAAACCCTAAGTTTTGTAGAAATGACCAATAATTTAAACAATTATACTGCCCAAAGTAATATGAAAAATGTCTTCTAAAAAAATAAAGTCAAGTATGTGTACATCTTGTTCTGTGCAAATAGTAACTATTGTTCATGGATCATGTAATTAAATAATAATTTTACCCATTTATAATAAAATGATTCAGTATACAAAGTTTGGGGGAGCAATGTAGACCTACCTCCTAGTGGTGCATCCTGGCCAACATTCTATATAGTTAAGTGATCTACAGTTTTTGCACGAGTTCTAGCTGCTATCCTAATCGTTGTCCAGTCGGCCTGCATGTCGTCTTGCAATGGAATGCTGGTGGCTTTTCTCAATCGAAAAGATATGATATTAACACACAAAGTCTTACAGTGTGAGAATCACATCACTTAGGCTCTCATTGTAGAAGAGGCATGTTGTGCTTCTGTGGATTCCTGGTCATTGCAGAGTTTTTGGGAATGAACAGGCAGATTTCCTTGCAAGAAAGGACTAGAGATTTATTCAATCAAGATGCTCAACATTACCATACTATTCTAAAAAGCTGTATATCAAACAGACTATGACTAAAAATTATAAATTTCAGTTGCTTGACCGAATACAGATAAAATGATGGAAAGTCTTCTCTTAGTTCCAAGCAGCCCATGTTGTTTAGCTGTTGCTCAGTTGTCTTTTAACAGGTCACAACTGTCTGGGTGAACATCTACATAGTATTGGAATTTTTGATAAACCAAACTACCCTCTTTTGTGATTTGGCAGAACTAATGAACCGAGCTCATCTTCATAGTTGTTTGGCACTTCACGGGAATCCGAGATATTGGCAAACTAAGAACTCTTAAGGCAATAACTTCGATCAACTTTGTTGAACTCTTTTGTGTACATTTTCTTTTTATTCAATATTCCCCCCTTTTTGTATTGCCATGCCAATGGAAATAAATCTATAGATATATACAAAATCTAACTAATGAATAAATTGTACAAGAAAATTAATAGTAAGATAAGTTACAGCCATAAAACACATTTTATTTTAAAATACAGTCATACATTTACCAGTTGAAATTCACAAACAGTTTATTTCATAACAACAGGACACATACAATAAATATAATTACTTAGTTGTTTATGTACATATATATATGTCTCTCAAATAAGAAGTTTGCAATTCCAAGTACACAAAATTGATTAATGTTATATCGTTAAACAATTATCTTTGGTTCAAAGGATTTTCAGGCGATTTCATCCAATCCTTTTTCAGCATCTGTTTTAACTGAGATAGTCTGAGGTTAGGATTTTCAGCTTTGAGTAGAGGCAAATTTCGATCTTCAAAAGCTTGATAAGCAGCTTTAACTCGCTTTTCTGGATGGAGATCAGGCTTCTCATTATTGATACTGGAAAAAAAATTATAATATATAAATTTGCTAAATGTGATTAATGAAATACAATTTACACAATTAATAGAATACTTAAACAGCTAGTTTTTCTTAATCTTTTTTCTTTTAATATTATTTCCTAATTAAGCATTCTTGTCTGTTATACCAGTTTACTGAGACAAAGCTTGAAATTAATGCCTATCAATATGCAAAATATTTTTTTACAAACATGTTACTTGAGGCCAACAAGTATTTAATTTTTAAAAACGGAATGTATCAGAAAAACAGTATTGACTGACCTAAAAATGACTACTTCTTCCTAATATTTACAAAAACAACATTTGCATATTATATATTTGTTCTATATAACAGAAGAACAACATATGCTATTTATAACATCCAAATGATTATAAGTCAAGGAAGGATTACCTTCTTAAAGAATATAACCCAATATTTATACAAGAGAAAAGGTACTCGGTGACCAATTAACATGGCCATGACGATACAAATGAATATTAGACAAACAGTTGCTTTGATATATAAATGAAACTATTTTTTAAATCAGTTTAGAAAAGTTTCATGATTCTCTTAAAAGAAATTGATACTAAAATGAAACAAATAATTTAGGAATTTGCCTGATAAATTTATTACTAAGTTCATTTAATACAATCATTTAAGAAAGAGACAGAAAGCAAAGTAAAATAGATTTTTAAAAATATTGCAAGAAATTCAGGCATATAAGGAAAGTTAGAAATTTGACAATCTTACCCTAATATAGTGAACAATTTTTCAGTTCACATAGCAAAACTATAAACAATTATAATTTTATTTTTGTTATACATTTTCAGTATTTATTATTTTTAACATAGTATTTCTAGGATTTTTAGGATGCAAGAAAAATAAATTACAGTTGAAAGAAAATGGATCGAAAAATAAATTTAATTATGACACAATATATAAATGGATGTTTGTATATAAGGAATGCAAAATAACTAGATTATATTTCCCCAGGGCAACTATTTGATATCTTGTCAAAGTTGAAAAATCAGCACAGTGAGGTTAATAAAGTAAGGGAGGGGATATATGATACTAGCTTCCATATAATTCTTTTCTTCCTCAATACATAATTCTTGGATAGTGTGGTTGTAGTTATATGGAGTCAGTTAGGTAAGGCATCTTTCTTTTAAATTAGCAGGATTGTAGTTTTGTTGCTATAATTGAATGTAACAGTTTCATTGAAGTTTTTTTTTTTTTTTTTTTTCGATTCTATAAGTATTTTTATTGAATTCTATAGGTATTTCCCTGCCCTATTGTCCTAAAAATATCTCCTAAGAAATACAAGATGAGTGGCCAAGTCAAATTTACATTACATTCATTGCCTTTCCTGATATGACAGAAAAATAACTACCATGGGCAATGTCAGGTACACAACTAGTTTCTCATACTGTAATGAAATACAAAAGTCCTTTTTTATTTAATTTTTACTTCTTGATAATTCCTACTTTCCTTAAAATGACTTTTTATCCAGTAAATTATCAAGAATAAAATATTATTACATAAATAAATTGTTAATATTTAAATATTAATAATACAAAGGCTCTCAAACTGTAAGGAGTATAGTTGTGGGAGGAGGGGGGAAGGAAGTCAATGATTTTTTCTTATATATAACAATTGAATCTTAATAAATGAAAAAAAAATAACAACAAATAATAAGTATTTATGGTTATAACACAAATTTTAATTATAATTAATTTTTAAAAATATTCTCTGTTCAATAAAGAATTCTTGATTTTACAATTTACAATCTTTTAAGATTCTAATTTCTTACACAATATAATTATAATATAATAATATATTTATACAAGAATGGAAAACAAAGGGAAAAAACAATTTGGCTAGTATCAAATCCTGATAAGAACCAAATGTTTCTTAATCTTTCCCAATTGTACATTAGTTAATATATATATATATATATATTTGTAAAGTAAGTCTGCCAATTTACAGATGATTTGTTAACAAACCTATTTAAATATTTCATTATTTTTGTTGCGAAAATCAAACATTCAATTTTTATAACTACAAGGCAATAAACGAGTTTATTAATTTTACTTTCAATGTTAATACTATTTTTCTTTCTTAAAAACTAATATTTTGAACACTTTAATTCTAAATTAAAATTCCTTGTTAATTATATGCTGTTGATTTAAAGTAAATTGAACGAAATATTAAAATTGTTATAATATTTTAAGATGAGAAACGCTTTGAGTGCAAAAAGATTCTTATTGTTGGGAAGGGAAGATAAGAATGATTGCTCTAATACAGGCAAACCTATTCTAAATCAATGTGTAATTAATTGAAGAAATATGGACAACTTTTCATTTTGATAGAAAAATTATTACAAGAAATTACAAACCAGATGATAAAATTACATGCCAATTAAAGTCTAAATGTATGCAACATTTCCTACCGATTAACTATAGATCATACAGAAAACCTTAAGATTTAGCAATGTAAGTTAGAGCTTGCTGTGTGTAATTTCCCCCTCACAAATTTTGTAAAAATCAATTCTAAAACAAACCCACATTCAAAACATGATATTAATTACAAGTCATAACTATATGTGAGGTTGTTTGGGGTTTTATGGTACAAGGACCAGATTAGACCATGCTGTGGCAAACAGTAACTATATGTGGGTTTTGGTTTGGTTTAGCACTCTACTGTCATCTTGTGCACACGAGGCTAAACAGACTGGGACCTACAGTTTAGCATGGATTCCAAAACCACTAACAAACATCCATGCCACCGCCAGGATTCGAACCTGAAGCCTTTGTTGCCAAAGGCCAGAGCGCTAGTCACTCGATCACAACTATATATGGGAGAAAGTGTAAAGGAAAGTTCTAGGTATAAAAGAAGAAACAAAACAATTGAAGATGGAGAATAGTCTGCATAAGCAAAATGCAACATACATCATATAATTGCGATAACAAAAATGCTCTTTAAATTTGAAAACTGTTAATTAGTTTTGTGTCATGAATATATAAACAGAACTTAATAGGCAGACAGGCACAAATTGGTTAACAGATTTTATAAGGCTTTTTTTTTCCAGTTTGCAACTGTAAATGTATATCCATTAATGTCTAAAGATACAATTTACCACATATTTTTAATCACTTACTTTAAAATAGCAATAGCATCATCCACACTTCGGGCAACATCTCCTTCTACTTGCAATCGATTAACATTCTCTTCTAGAGGTTTCTCATCATGAGATAGTTCTTTTTGTGGTTTATTATCTGAAATATCAATAAGCATATAGTTATGAATGAAGAAATAAAATAGAAGTTTTAAAAGTTTCAATTTCTAGATATATATTCTGAAAAATCTTTTATTAACATATTTTACAAATTTAAAATATAATGAAAAACAAAAAATATGCACAACAATTATATGAAAAATTTTATAACATAAAGTTATATCATTATAGTAATTAATTTAAAAGTATAATCAAAATGAATAAATATTCAACCATGGAGTTTTCAAAATTACATACATGACAACTTACAAAACATTGTCAATAAAACTTTTATGACATTTATGATAAATGAATAATTTACATTAAGTTATTAATACTATTAAAGTTAATTACTTAGCAACAATTACTAATGAAATAGACAAAATAATAAGTGACGAATTTTTAATTATATAGCTACTATACAAGGTATATGAATTTACACTTTATATAAATATAAAACTTTACAATATATACATGCACAAAAATACAATTTTTTCCTAAAGAGTATTACAAAAGTATCTTTGTAATTCAAAAACATTTGTTAGACATTGCTGCAAATCAAATTTAATTTTCATTAAATTCCATTGTGTACATTACGAAGATCTAAAAGTATAAAAACACTAACAACACTGCTTAATTTATTGCTCTTTACTGACTATTTATATGCCATCAAAGAAATATTTAACTTGGAAAATTTTATATAATTTGAAGGTTAAATAGAAAACTTTTGTTTTTTAATACAGGAGATAATTTTAAAAACCCTTTAACATCTTGAAAGTGCTTCATGAATTTCATGGCAGATATCGATTATATAATTGAAAATTCACTTCAACTTACTTAAATTATATCATTGGAAGTGTTCAATTAAATTTTCAGACAAATACTAATTATTTATTCTTATATGATTCCATGCATTCTTTTTTTTACTAAAAAAATAATACACAAAAACACGTTAAAATTACATATGTGCAAAAATGTGGTAATTTTACATTAACGAAAAGGCTAAATTTTAAACATGCCTGAATGTAATTTTATTTATTTCTAATGCTAAGAAGATTATCTCAAATACAGACATTTAATAACTAATAATAATTGACTGAATAAAAATAACTGACATCCTATATCAAAACAGCTTAAAATGAATTTTATTATTAAAGAAACTTGCAATGTAATTTGTTTTTCAAAATGATTATTTTTTACGAAAGTTAAATAAGGATTCTTTTTAACATTATAAAACAGAAAATAAACATATAAGTAATGTCAACCCAACAAATATCAAGTTTGAAATGTATATTAAGAAAAAGCATTTCAATAACATTTGCAAGATTTGTTTCTAATAAAAGGATGATATAGAATAACATATTTAATAATTACAATGTTGGTAAAATAAATTTAATGATTCTTTAAACATGAAATATACTTAAAAAAAAAAAAAAAAAAATTATGAGAATAGTAAAATTTTAAACAGCCAACATTTAACAAACTATGTTATTATACCATCAAAAGCATTTATTTTTTTCACAAATAAAAATGTTGAAACCTAATCAAATCGCAACACGATTTTGAAAAACAACAGGATGACAAGGAATAAATACATAAATGTGATAAAAAGTTTTAAGGGAAACTTTTTATATAAACTATATTTATTCTTCTTATTAATTTATACCACCTTAAAAATTAAAGAGGGAAAATTATACTTGATAATACATCTGGGTTTAGCAATCTTTGCTTAATTTTAAAATTATATTAAGGCTAACCAACACTTTTTTTTTTTTTTTTTTTTTTTTTTTTTTTTGTGATGTAGGAAAATCTTTATGAAATCTGTAAGTTAGTAAGATTTCAACCATGTAATTTCATCATTGCTGTTTGGGAAAGCTTTAGTCATTATTAAAATAGATTTTATAATTATTATTCAATATTTATTAATAAACTTTAACAGTCAAGCTACAAGAATTTTTTTATTCTAGACATGCATTAATTCTAGTTTCTAAAAAGAAAAAAATACCTCTAAATTGTTGCTTAAATATATTTTCTTCCTGTTATATTTTGGTTTGGTTTGCCGCTTTACAGTCATTTTTTGAACATTTTATGCTAATTAGACAGGACTTACAGTTTAATATGGATTCGAACCCTAACAAACATCAATGCCACAGCCAGGATTTGAACCTGAAGCTTGTGGTACCAAAGGGGCCAGAGCACTTTTTAGCCAATTGACCCTCAGGCTACCCTGTTATATTTTAGAAAACTTTTTATTTCATCTAAATTTTTCTCTAATCTCATAAATAAATATTTATTCTTCTCGCAATATTCAGTGAACTCATTTCAAAATGACTGTAATCAAATTATAAAAGCCACAGAATCTCTAAAATATTTGATTTATTACATATATAGTAAAGGCCAAAAAATTACATTCAATAAAAGTATTACTATATTGTTGTCATTGCTGTCATATATATATCCCTCATGGAAGGAGGGAACAGAAGGGAAGCTTCTAATTAATACTATTTAAAAGGTATTACTATTTTTGTGATTAATTAAGAACTCAAAAAAGAAATTTACAATGGAGATATTCTTAAGGCATAATTGTTTTCAAACCTTTCATAAAAGTAATTTTTAAAAGTTTTTTAACAATATCAAGTTATAAGATAATAATGGATCTAAAATAAGTAAATATATATAATTACTAGTTGAAGATTTTTCTGCACGACTTGCAATCTCAGCTCTGGTCACTTTTGTTGGAGCAACTTTAGTAGTTTTAATGGAATTCATTTCTTCCTCATATACCATTTTAGAGAGAAGTTTCTTCTCTTGCTGCTCTTGCTTTTTCTTTTCCTTCTCATCCTGTTACAAATCAAAATAAAAGGCTTCAATAGCAGAATTTAAAAAAAAAATGATGTACAAATAATATTTTTTAAACTTATTCCATTTGGGCATGAACTTATTATATTATTGTGAGAAGACAGACATATTGTAATAAAAGTTTTAAAACATTGATGATCTAAATCCTTAAGAATGGCAAGGAAAATATTACACATAAATATTGATATACTTTTCTTTAAATTTTCTTTAATTTTATATTGACATATTTAAATGAAAATGAATCAAATTTTAAATGTACTTATAAATTTATGCATTTTAAATTGATTAAAAAAATTACTTAAAAAATCACAAACTGAAAAGTGCTCAGCTTATAAAAGCAGAAATTTGTAAATTATTATAGTTAATCAACTAATATTGTATAACTAATCTTAACTGTACAATTAAAAAGCTTACAAAGGCATATCATTATGTTATTCTAAATTAAGGAGTAAAAAAAAAAAATAATTACGACAATTATAGATTTTTAAGCAAGATTCTAAATTTTAAAATCATAATTTTTTTTTTTTTTTACAGCAGTGATTTTATACACTCAATTTACTTTCTTTTAAAATTTTAATTACATAAGAAACTAATTTTTTTACTACACAGTACATTTATTTATATTTCCTATTCCTTTTTTTTTTTTTTTAAATATTTTTATTTCGATGACTATTTTTTTTTCCTCAGCTGGTTCAATAAAAAAATAGAATATATAATAGGGCAATTATAGGAAAAAAAATAGGAATAATATATAAATAATAATAGGAAAATATAAATAGAGCAATAACAGGAAAAATATATATATATATATTGACATTGAGAAATAGATGAAAATACACCACATTATATTCTATGAGCTAAATTTTTTCCTTTCAAAAAAAAAAAAAAAAAAAAAAAAAAAAAAAAAGGCACCCCCAGATTAAATTTATTAACTTCGCTTGAATAACAACATATTTCATTCATGTTAAAATTAATTAAATGTTAAGTATTTACTAAGGATATGTAGATTCCATAAATGTATTATATAAGTTAGAAAACTAACTTCGAGACAGTCTTTTTTTCCCTTGCTATTTTATAGCAATATCATTCCAAAATCAAAATGAACATATATATTTAACATTGAAAGAAATGGTTGTACTTTCGCTTCTTTTCAGATATATCTCACAATTTATTTGCTAACACTTTTTAAACTTTATCTTTACATAAAAGCAAAATATAGTCTTTTATCTTCTTAGTTTTAAGAATGTACATATATTAATCATAACAGAATAAAATTAATCAATATTTGGGATATTGTCTTAGATGCAGCTTTTCTATCACCACACTAATGTATATATGATATAAGTGAATGGAATTTCTAGCTAGCTTTTCCTTCATAACTTCATATTTCGCTTACTAAACATTTTTGCAACTTTTAATTTCACCTAATTATTTAAGAACAGAATGCAAGATGTACCTCCACTGTCATGTTTTTATATTATTTGAATTAATAAAACGACTCTGAGAACAGTTTCCAAAAACCTTTATATCCACATAATATGTGAAGATCTACAAAGAATAATTGGAGATTGGCCTTAATTTTGTGATAAAGATGACAATAATTTCAGAATTTTCTTAATCAGATTGTCAAATCAGGGACAGGGGATGTCAAATCAGTCATTTCATTAGAAAATCATTATTAAATAATTTGTTTCAATTAGTCAGGCACTGACTCAAGAATAGAACTCCTTTGCATAGTATCATTAGACATAGTATTTATAGACTTTTTTTTAAAAAATGATTATTATAAAAAACTACCTTTTCTCATATTTATCCTAAAATAATCTAGGATAAATGTGAAAATAAATGGAAAAAGAGAGAGAAATAATTTAGAAAACAAAAGGGAGTCAGTCGCATATTACAATGCTAAGCACAAAGAGAAAACCTGCATATTTATACATATTTTTGTAAAACATTAAATATATTAGGAATAAAATCCTAAAATGTCATAAGCATAATACAAAATACGATAGTCAAACTGACTTCTTGATAACATTATATTTGAGGTTAAATGCTGCTTTGTTTTCTTACTTTATTTTTAAATATACTTTAAGTAATATTTCCTTTTTAGATATAAATATTTCTGTTACATATTAAATTAATGCAATAATTATCAACTAGAAAAGGAATTACATTCTGGCTTTTCTCACATTAAAGGATGTTATACATCAAAACAACACTTTGTCATACAAAGGAAAAACCTTTGCATATTTTATTTTTTATATAAGAAAGTATTTTTAAATTTAAAATTAAATTTTATAAAATACATAAAGCATTAAATTATATAATAATTTAATGCTTTGATTAAAAATTTAATTTTAAAACCCGAAATAATGCAGTCACTTAAATTGCGAATCTTCCCATTTAACTTGTGTTACACTCAATAATACAAACTTCAAGCATTTTAATATATCACAAAGTCAATAAGATAATACCATCGATACATCAACTTTCTTTCAACTGTTTTTCTACGACGTGCTTTCTAAGTATTACTTTATAACCCATTAATTCATAAAGTTGGAGCTAATTAATAATTACCTCGAATTTTTTTAAAATATTATTTACCTTTCTTTGCTGTTTACGCACAACATGCTTGTCATCATCTTTCCACAAGGCCTCTTCAGCTTCTCTTTGTTTTCGTTCTTTGTCAGCGTTCTTGACAGCTTCTTTCCGTTCGCGAGCTTCAAGTGCTTTAGTATTACCACCAAATTTTTTAGGCATTGTGAAAGCTAAGTTTTGGGTCTAGAATTAACTAATATCTGAACAAATATTTCTCTAATTATTCCAACTAAAACAAAAGTTACTCCAAATGTTGTTTGTTTACTTTTAACACGTTATACTACAGATAATATTTTCATAAAATATTATTATACAACAAAATATTTCTGTCACCAACAAATTCATTCAACTTCACGCAATGTTCAATACATACAAGATTCGACTTGACTTGACTTGACTTTGAAATTTATGTTCACCGATTGGCTGCTTGATCTCTTATTCAATTGCGATTGAATAGCAAGGAAGGTGGACGATTAACCATGAAATGCAAGTTCATACTACACGGCGAAATACAAAATATTTACAAGAGACAAAATTGCCTCTCTTCTTACTAAAGAAAACTTAGAATTTCCCAAGGAAAATTTAACAAACAAATGAACAACATAAGCCCTTGTTCTTATTGTAGATTATTACGGAGATCCTTGGCCGCGTAGCGGCCACTAGCCCTTCATTATAAAATGTTGAAACATAGTGGTGAGTTAATAAGCAAAATAAATAATTAATTGCCCTTTTTTTTTTAAAGAACTATTTGTTTAATAAAATTATAAAATGAAAAAAAAAAATTTCAAAAATGTAGATGTTGATGAAATCAGTTGCATGCAATAAAACAGAATGAGCAAAGGTCAAATTAGGAGAAAAATAGCTTAGGGAGAAAAGGGAACTTTTTTTCATCTAGGCAGTTGTAAGGAATTAATTTAAAAATCCTTGTTCTCAATTATCACCAGCAACTGCATACTGATTGGAAAGTCATAGCTAAAATAATGAAGAAAGGCATTAGCTGGCTATTTTCAAATAACTAGATTAATAACTAGTGCCTGATGGCCGAGTGACTAGCTTTCTAGCTCTCGGTAAACACAGGTTTCGTGTTCGAGTCCTAGTGGTACCAGGGATGTTTGTAGTGGTTCGAATCCACGTTAAACCATAGGTCCTAGTCTAATATGACTGTAGAGCATTGGGCATAGGGTTAGCCATCCTACCTCGAAAACAGAAAACAACATTCCCATGTTTCGGAATCTGACAGAAAGAAGGCCTTGGCAAAACCATAAGGATATAGCTTCATTGAAGAGAAAGAAGAAGTTAATTACTAATTCCCTCATTGACCGTTAGAACTGATATACAAGGGAGCTGAAAAGTGAAAGAAAATAAGGGTAGATAAATTTCATACTCCTTTATTGAACTTGTTGCTGTTTATTGCTTGAGTTCTACGCTGCGCATTGTCAGTTAGATAAAAAATGCAGGAGAAGGAGTTAGCATGTTAACCAAAACTGCCTCTGTAATTTGTTTCTGATATTCGCCTATTGCTGGGATTGAAATAATATTTGTTCCACTAT
>BPLR01004798.1:0-90824 GCA_021605095.1 Caerostris extrusa | reverse complement strand
CTTGATTAATATCGTTTCTGCTTCAGCAAATAAATCATTTCTAAGAGATTAACGTAACAAACTATCTTGGGGGTGTGAGACCACAAAAAGTTGAGCAGAAATGGCTGTTATCATATTTATAATGTTGATTAAATTTAATTTTAAAATGTACGATACTCTGTCGGGCAAAGATAAAGGATACAAAATGTTTATTTTTTGACTCGTGATTTTAATTGCTTTCTTTATAAAACCATATAGTGTAATGAATTTATTTTCAGGAACAAAGATTACAAGCTGAAAGAGTTCGTAATGAATTTCGTGCTACAGTACAACGTTATGATACTTTGCAGAAGGTACATTACTTGGATTTTGAATTTTTTGTTTAAATTTATAATTTTTCTAAAAGAAATAAATACATTACAAATGGAATATTTATATACTGGTTGAATGGACATGTATATTATAAATATATTCTGTTTAGATTTTTGAGCAAGTAATTGCTAAATTTATGAAATTGAAATTGCTTTTAATATATTTTATGTTATTTTTTTTTTGGATTAATTATAGCATTAAATTTGTAAATTTCGGAATAAAAATAGTCATCTAAGAATATAAATATTTTAATTATAAAAGCTAGCCAAATGAAAAAAATATATTTAGTGTTTATATATTAAATATATATATATAATATATATATATATATATAATGGAATAAAATGTATAAATAAATGGAATCAAATATAAATATAAATATATATATATATATATATTATATATTTATATTTATACATTTTATATTTTTATAAATGTATTTTTAGTATTTATGAAAGTTTCTTGTTTAATATTTATGGAAAATATATTAGTAGTAACATTATAAAAGAAGTTTTTTAGTGTTTATGGAAGATATATTAGCATTAATATTTCCAATGGAAGTATTTTTTTAATAAAAGAATTTTCTAACAAACACATTATATGGTTAACCATATATTTTTTTTAAAAAGCAATTAGATCCTAAGATGAAGCAGGCAATGATGCAAAAACCTACTACAAGTAAAAATATCTGGAATCCTGATGAAGATGAGGAAAATCAGGCATTAGTAGATACAGAAAGAATGCAACAGTATCAAATACAAGAAGAATTAGAATTTGAACAGGTTTGAATTATTTCCCTTATGTTTGTTTGAAAATATGCTGATATTATTTAAGTTAATATTTTCCAAAATCTTAGAGTCATTTAGTTTATTACAAATTCTTCTTGAAATTTGTTTAGGTTTTTTAGATATTTTTCATTGCTATATTATTCTTTGCACATGAATATTTAAAGAAAATTTTTGCTAATTTTTTTCCCCTTTTTTTTATGAAAATAAATAGATTAGAAATATTTATTCTTGTAAAAAATTTAATTTAATTAATGAAATGTTTCGCTGATAATTATTGAATTTTTAAAATGAAAATTAAATTATTACATTGACAGCAGATTTCTGAATCGATTCTGGTAATTTTGAGTGATATATTATAAATGTAAATCTAGGTAACTAGTTACGTTATAATAATTTAGAAAATGATTCTAGTCACATATATTTTATATATAATTATTACTCTTAAAAATTGATTTCCTCTTATCTTAAATGTACCTTTACTAGATATAACTAATTAATTTAGGTGCTATGTAAATAAGTATATTAAAATTGTTTGTTATGCTTGGTAAATTTGTATGCTAACACACATAATTGAAGAAATATTTCTCTTTGTTAATAAAATTAAATTGCTTTTTAATGAAGATTATAGTTTTATTATGTAAAATATTGTGATTCTTGCAATTTGAGATTTTTAAGTATAAATGAAGTTGATTGTTGTTACTATAATATATCGTTAAATATTCTCTCTTACATTTAATTTTATTTACTATAAAATAATTTTCATACTTAGCCATTTTTATATTTTGTAGGTTATTTTTGGTATACATTCTATTTAAATATTTTTTCTAGCTGTTATAAACTGGATAAATTTAATTAAAAGAAAAGGAATATTTATCAATTTTCATTTGTATTTTAAAACTGAAATTATATTTTTATACCATTTATTAAAAATATTCTTTAAATGGCTTATTAAATAGCAGCTTTTCTTAATCAATAAAGTACAAAATATTCTAAATTTTCAGGGCCTACTTTGAGATTTTTCTGTTTCATTCTGTGGAATTCTAAAATTTTGATCAAATAATTTTATTTTTTATCATCTATTTGTTCTTCATTTTTTGCATTTATTGTAAATATATTATATATATATATATATATATATTTTGAAAATTTACAAATACTTAAAAATAAAACATGCTCATATTGATGAGTTTTAGTTTGTAGGAAATTTATTCATGTCAGATCTTAGCTATTGTAGAAAAAAAAAAGTCTTTTAATTATATATTTATCTCTTAATCAAATAGGAGAAATACATGAATAACATATTCTATTTGTTACAGGTTTTACTTTTTAGAAAGAGAACAAAGGATAAGGCAAATTGAATCTGATATGTTAGATGTGAATAAAGTATTTTTAGACTTGGCTGCTATGGTTAGAGAGCAAGGAGATGTTATTGGTGAGTATTCTTTGTGTTTCTATTTTATAAAAAATTTCTTTTATATAACTTTAAAAACATTTGAGTAATTATAACAGTGTTAAAAAAATCCAATGTTTTACTAAGTGAATAATATAAGTAAAATTATATGGTTAAAGAAATTTTCCTAAAGTATAATTTTATCAATGCTGTACAATGCTTATTATTTTGTGTTGCTTCAAATCATTTTTCTTAAATTGTACATTTGTTATTTTGATGGCTGAATTAAATATTGCATTAAAAAAATTGCTACATCTAGGAAAGAAAGCAAATGGCAAAATCATGTTTATTATACACATTCAGTGCAAAAGTACAAGACATATAGCAGGGGGACATGATAAAATTTACAGATAATATTGAGGTATAGAACATACAAAATGAGCTGATATATATTAATTTTTATGTTTATAACATTTATATGCAGCAAATATTTTTAACAGCTCTATTCCAGTCAAGTTTGTGTCTAATAGAATTTAAGTGACAGATTTCCAGTATACCATTACATAAAGCTTAAACTCTATATCAACGATATCAATAATACAGGCTGACGAATGGTGGCATACCAATTTCTCAACAACCATTGAACAGTTCTATGTTTGGTGACATATTTTAAAAATTTGCTGGTAAGAGCAGCAGTCAAACACCCAATGCCATAAAAGCAAGCTTATGATGATCATTTCCCTTAGTACATATTTGCATGGATCCAGCCATGATATTGTATACAGAATCATGATTCTCTGAAATATGATAGTCAGGTGATCTCAACTATTTCATGCAGCAATTGTAAAGCTTTAACCATAAATTGCAATCCTAGAAGGCCATAATTCTAAAGCGATCAAATTTTGATATGTAGGCATAGCTTTTTTTTTTTTTCTTACAAGACATAAATAAGACTTACAAAAACAACCAACATGAAAATATGAAAAGGAATCCTCTTGACAGTGATCGTTTTTATACAGAATGGGGGTGGTATTACTCTTATATGCATTCATTGCATACAAAAGTGAACATGCATTGAAATGTTAGCCAACTTATTATATCATTCATTTTAGTTTCATGTTTGTTGTTTGCTACCTTCCTCTATAAGTTTTACTGACCAGCATTACACTCACAAAAAAAAAAAAAAAAAAAAATGTTAAAACAGGATGGTACAGAACCAGAAAATCGGAATAATCAGAAATTTTATCAATCTGGTAAACTCAAGAAAATTGTTAAAAATATCTATAAATCAGGGAAATTGCTGATGAGAATATTTTGTGCAAAACTTGGGCATGATTGGCCGTTTTGTAGCTAAATATGCTTGGCGACTTGGATCGTTACTCACTTTAAGGCAGCCTTACATCTGGTTTTATGACAAGCTGTGAAGTTCATGATTTCGTATTTAAACCTGTCTTTCACTAGTCTGTGGTGTGTCTCTTGTGCTCTGCTTGTACTTGTGCTATTTACTTAGCCGATGTAGAAAAGTAAGGATTTTAATATTTTTAAATATTTTATTATTAATAATTATTTATTGTGTACTAAACTTAAATTAATTAATGAAATCTAATTTCATAGTCTTTTAGCATCAACATTGATTGATATTCATTACTTATGTATTTAATTATTGAAAATTAAATCATAAATTATTTAATCAAGTATCCTTTATTTAGCATCTGCATTGAATGCCTGCTTAATGCCTTATTTTAGAAAGAGCTTAATTACTAAATATGCTCTTAAATTAGAAAATTAGCTTAGTTAAAATTTTTTTCTGCAAAACCAATATACTATTAATATGAATAATTAATAGTATATTGCTACATTCAAATTAATAGTATATTGCTATTATATATATTATAATTAATTTATTGATGTGTTATCATAGTGGTTTATCAGAAAGAAAAACACTTATATGAAATGCAGGCATATTTAATATACACCTAATTCTCTTTTTACATGATGAATGCATTCGAAATATTACATGTGCATAATAATAATGCAGAAATAATTGATATGATGTTGAATTTTTATGATGTAATTTTTTTTTTTTTTCAGCATCTGATTGTTTTTATCATTATATTACCTAATGTTTCCTTAAAGTATTTTGGTCTTGAAAGATAATTTGTAATAAATATTTATCATAACTTTATTATAATTTTTTTTTTTCCTAGGCACAATTGAAGAAAATATTACATCTGCTGCATATAATGTAGAAGGAGGAACAGAACAATTGATAAAAGCTAGAAATTATCAGGTGTGTAAACTAAATTATTCTTTTAGATTAAAAATAATATAGATAGTATAGTTTTTATTATTATTAATAGACATATATGTTATATATGTATATACATACTTTTTATTCATTCATAATCTCTGAGATTATCCCTTTTAAATTAAATGACATTGAAAATGAAAAAAACAATTTTATTTAAGTGAAATTATTTTGAGTTCATTTAGATAATTATGAAAGTGAAATATTTCATATAAAGTAATTTACTTTTAATGTAAATGTTTTTGACACTTCAAATGCAATGCAATTATTTTTGTCGACATGTTCAAGTTAGTTGTTTTTTCATTAAAATACCGATTAATTATATTTTTCATGTTTTTCAAAATGATGACTGAATATCAATTCTTATTTGTTTAAAATTAAAAAAAAAAAAACTTTAATATACTAAACTATACTAAACTATTTTAAAATCCAACTACTCAACCTGCCTAAAAAATATGCATGTATGCATATATATATATATATATATAATAGCTTCACAATATTTATATAAAGTATTGATTTAAGTGTTTTATTAATATTAAAATAAATTTTTAAGTAATTTGTTTAATGTTTTTGACTACCATTATTTCTTTCGAGTTGTTAAAAATATAAAATCTTGGGATTATTTTTATTTTATTTATTATCAAATATATTTTCATATTTCATATAATATCCTTTCGATGTATGATCATTATAATTTCTTTAATTGAATATTTTATAAATATTTTTGTGTAATTTTTGTATAGCTCACTAATATTATAATAAAATATTGGAATTATTATTATTATTATTGAGTTTATTTTTAAAAATATTTTTCTCTTTACAGAAAGCATACCGCAAAAAATTGTGCTGCCTTGTTCTAATTTTAGTTGTTGTTGCAGTCGTCATTGCAATTATTGTTGCAGTTTCCCTAAATGGTTCATAGTTCCCTTTACTTAGTATTTGTAATTTACTGTTGCAACCTGCTATATATTGCTTGTACAAGATTTAATGCCAATTTTTGTTTTTTTGACAAAATATAGTCATGCAACTGTGATAATATTGCACATCAATAGTATAGTTTTGTGTCTGTGAAAGTATATAGCTAGAGAGAAAAGTGTTACTGCAATATATTATTTGATAATTTTTTTAATTAAATTTTCTTTAATTATTTAATATAATCTGTATGTTTTGTAATTTTTCCCCAACCATACTTAACCAACCTTTTAATATCTATATATTTTCTGAGATAATTCAGAATAAGTAATTTTATAGTACAAAAAAAGTTGTAAAAAATAAAAGTTCATTATGATGTGAATGCTACAAAAAAAAAAAAAAAAAAAAAAAAATTTTGAATTTTTTAAATAGTGTGCTGAATGGAAACTTTTTAACTCATATGTATTTTCAATATGAAAAAATAATCTGTAATGTTTGACAAACTATTTGTTTCTTTAATTTTATGTAAAGAGCAGTGAATAATATAAATGTGCTTTTTTATAATAATGAAACTAAGTTATGCCATTGCACTTGATCAGTGTTTTTATTTGAATATGGAACAGTTATTAATTCACACTAACATACATGAAAATTATATTGCATTGTCAGATAGTTAAAAAAGAATTTAATCATTGTAGGAAATTTATAAATTTCTTCAAGAAAAATTGCATATGCTAGAGAAAAAATTTTCTTATTCTCAATGTACTTTTGTTGTATCTATTCATTAATTGTGTATCTATTCATTAATTGAAAGAAAATGTTAATCTTCATTTAAAATTCAATATTCTTACCATAACACATCCATTTTTTGCAGGCTATTTATGAAAAAAAATTTAAAAAATATTTTTGTAATCACTTAAAATTGTTTTAATTAAAAAATTGTTTCATTAATTGTTATTTAAATTATTAATATAATTTAATGATATGCATGCTGATATTTTTAATGCTTTATTGCTTTGGATATTTTAATGCTTTATAGATATGCATAATGTTTCTTAAAAGTGGTAAACATTGTATAAATATATATAATTTAAATCAACTGTTTTATCATATTTTTCTCCTATAATTTGCAATTAAAAACTACACATATGTGCTGATCTTAAATTTTTTTCATCATTTGTAAATAGTCATTTTTAGAAGAAATTGATACTATGTTAAAACTTTTAAGGAGTTTAATTTTCTTAATTGTCGGATTTATGTAAAAGTACATTTTAATTCCACCCATCCTTAAAATGTCTTATTTTCATTAAATGTGTTAATTTAAATATGTTTATTGTAGTAATTTTGTACTTTCTTTACTCTTGTATAGGTTTATTTCGTAAAAAATATTAAAAAATAAATTACATTTTAAAAATAGAGAAATTTTATTTGTTTTAATTTATTATCTTTTACACTCTTTTGTAATAAAAGAATTCATGTTATCATTTGCAAATTTTTAGAAAGGCAGTCATAACTTAAAATTAAATTTTTTATGCATTTCCAACATCAAACTACAATAACTTATCATAAATGAAGGATGATTTGTGGTAAATTCAGTAATATTAAAGGTCTTGATAAATTGAAAACTCATTTTGTTTTTTGCATGTAGGAACACAATTAGCGTTTAACATCATCATCTTAATTTTTACATTATTATTTTACAGATGTTTTATTATATTATAGATGAACCCCTACACTCATATATTATTAGATTGCATGAAATAAAAACTTAATTATTTGAGATTTTATTGTCTATGCTTTATCTCATTCTACATCAATTTTATTTATATTAGAATAAATAATAGAATACTGAATTTACAATAATATTTTTCATTGAATATTACATATTAAATATCTTTCATACAAGTTAAATCATTTTATATATTCATTGTAAAATTATTATTTATAATATTATAATGTATATTTAAATACAGTGCTTTTCAATTTTTTTTTTTTTTTTTTTTTTGTTTGAAAAATTTACTTATGTATTTTTTTCCAACCAAATTTATATTATTTAACATGAGCATTTTAAAGTTGTATCATTTTCAAATTTAATAATAAAATATTTAAAATATTAATTTGTAAAACAGTTATTATTAGCTATAATTAACAGATGTGGGTTTTAAATTGTAACAATAGCTGACACATTTTTAAATGCCATTGATCATAGTGAAATAAATAAATTTTTTTATCTGATATTTAATCAAAATTTTCATTTTTGTCAAAACTAAGTACAGCAAGTGCTCTTTAATCCAACATTCAATAGTTCATCATTTTCTATAGTCTAGCATCGATTGAACCATTCATTTTTGAATTTTTTTTCGTATAGATTGAGCTGTTCTTTTACCGTGACTACCAGATTGCAAAATACCATTGCTCGCATTTTGCCAGTATTATAATTAATGGTTTTCAGTTCAATACAATGTAGAACTCATAAATCTGCAGAACTCTTAAATTTGTGTTTAATTAGTAATGATTTTTTTTGAAGAAATCTGAATCCTGGAAGCAAATGCAATATGAGTTACTTTTTTTAAATATTATTTTTATTTTAGAATATTAATTTTTTTTGTGCTGCTTTTTATCAATACAAAATTTTCTATTAAATTAATGTCCAACGTATGAATTTTTTTTTTTGTATTACCTAGAATGACAAAATATTTAGTCAGATATTTGTTATGTGCACAGATTCAGAATTTACATAAACACTTTAAATATGTATATATTGTAATCATTTAAGTTTTTAACTAGAGTTATTAGTATTCTCATTAATGATATATTGATGTTCTATAATCCTGCCTGGTCATAGCAGTCCTGAACATGCTGGATTAAAGAGTTTTTCTCTATTAACTATATTTGTTTCTGACTTGTGATAGTTGATAGTAGCCATTGGTAATAAAACCAAAATGTTCATTGATAACTCACTGTAAGGAAAATCAGGAGCAGATTTTAAATAATCAACTCCATACCAATCAGTTATTAATCATATTAGAATTTATGATAATTACGGTTTGTCTTCATCCTGAAATTTTTCCATGTCATTTTGTGTAATTTTTATATATACCCAAGGTATAAATTTTGATACTTTAATTTTGATTTATAAGACATATTCCTTGCTTCTTTTTGGAGTTTTCAGGCTACAGTTTGCAACTTATTTTTTTAATTTATAGATAATTACAGCATTGTAATGTATGTCTTTAACAATGCTTGTTTATTGATCTACAAAAGTCAATATCTCTTTACATTGATTCTATAGTTAAATCTTCTACTTATATTTAATATTAGTTTTAATATAAAAAATTGAAATAGAAGAATTCAGAAATCTTTTTAACAATGTTTAATTTTCCAACTCTAAAATAAATATATTAAAAAATTAAAAATATAATTGAAAATATAATATAAATATAATCAAAAATATAACATATATATAGTACATGCAATTAGTTTTTATTTTAGCTTGGTTTTTTTTTGTTATTTATGTTGCAGTTTGGATGAAAAGAAGAAAGGATTGCATACATTTTAAAAATCTGTAGTTCTGAAAATTTCAATAGTAAACTCAATTTCTGTATATTAAAAGAACTTTTCCTATTTTTTTAAAATTAATTGAATGGAATTTTTACAACAGTGAGATATTTTAATATTATACATTGTGTATCGTTTTTTTTTTCTAAATTTGAACATAATGGGATAATCTCATCAAAATATAAATTTTGTGTAATATATTAGGATTTATTTACATTTGACATTTTGCAGTAAAAATCTCATTGAAGTATGGTTTAGTAATAAAAAAAAAAAACTGCCAGTCTTTTAAAATCAAGTTTGTCCAGCCTTTGGCCTAGCATTGTTTTAAATGCAAACCAAAGAGAAATCATAAATTTCCATCAAACATTGTTATTTTTATTATATTTTTTAAATAATGAAACTTTTATCGAACTTTTTATTACACTTAAATGTCAAATTATACTTCATGTTTTCCCCTTTATTTTAGAGATTTATTGACCTGCTTAATGATTTAATAAATTTCTCCAAAAAGGAATAAATGATTATAATGCCTCAACATTTTTGCTTAATTGACATGTTGAATATATAATTTGTACATTTTTTACTGCTTTTTTTTTTTGCTAAATTGATTACATTTGGAAATCTGGTTTGTATGAGTCTTTTCTTCCAATGTGGATCACTAGTTTTGTCTTTCAAAATGTGACCCATGAAAGCAAAAACTTGGATTTTTAAGTTAATTAGAAAGTATCATTTTTTTTGTATTGAAATACCTGCACCATGGAATAGATAATAGAGGGCAGAAGCACCTTTGTAGTTAAATTTAAATTTTTTAAAATTGTATTCATTTATGCAATATTAAATATAAATTAATATAATTTATTGAAAATTTAGGTATTTATAGACATTTAAGGTATATTTATATATTTTACTTATTTAGATATTTAGAGACTTTTAAAATTTATCTCTAATTTATGTGATAGATTAATAACTTAATTGAAATTTATCCAATTAATATATAATGAATCATATAGATAGATTATGTTTCCATTTTATGACCAATCAGAGTTTTCGAATAATAATGTGCTCACAGACTTTCTTTTCAGATTGAATTAGATAAAAAAAATTATTTATTTTTTTAATTATTATGTGTAACCTAATATTTTTACAGTCTACATTATCTTGGAGTTGTATAAAACTTTTAAAAATGAAATCTTTCCTTAATACAAATAAATTATAAATATAAGTGTTTTACTCGAGAAATATTATGATTCAGTTTAAAATAAATTTATTTATTTCTAAATCCGTTTCCTTCATTTTGTTTTCTAATTGTTAGAAACGAGTACAACCATAATAAATAAAATTTTTTATTGATTAAATTGAAACTGAGAAAAACATATTTTAAGAAAAGTAAATATTTCTAATTCGTAAAGCCAATGAATATCTATTTTATTTAAGGAAGAAAAGGGGGAGATGTTTTAAGGGGAATAGACAAGATTTACATCAACATTTTTTTCTCCATTAGTTTTCTTCACTGTAACTGGAATCCAAATCTCCTCTTCCAATCAATGCCAAAATTCGTATGTTGGGTTTGGGCATCTTTTCCAAGTCGTAGAGGTAGGCAACGGGGACGACATATCACCGCTTCTTTTGCCAAATCTCATGGGTATTCTGGTGTTGCAGATGCGGCACTCTTCGCTGTCCTTGTTGCTGCATACCACGGCACACCTGGCTTCGTTCCTGCCGAATCTCGAAGCTTCTGCCACGTACCATATAGATGCTATGGCAATTAGAGAGAAGATGAGTGTATAGTGAAGGCCCATGTTCGATTGCTCAGCTTTTTGTGAAAAGACCTGCAAATGTTAAAAAAAAAAAGTTAAAAATCATTTGCGCGTTCTAAAACAACACGTTATCTGTATCATCTGACAATTTTTTTAATATGATTTATGATATTAACTATGCATCCTATGAATTGCAAAATTGTCTTTATGAGTATTATTTATTATTGTTCAATTTACTACTCCGCTAAGTCGTTATAGCCCAACTTTGGCAGCTTTCATTATATATAGTCTTCTTCATTGGCGCGCGGCCTGGTGGTCAATTGGTTAGAGCTCTAGCCTTTGGTACCACGGACTTCATGTTCGAATCCTGGCGGTGGAATGGATGATTGTTAGTGGTTCGGAATCCACTTTAAACTGTAGGTTCCGGTCTGTTCAGCCCTCGTGTGCAAAAAATGAGCGACAAACCAAACCAAATCTTCATTGGCGCAACAGCCCCGTAGTGGGCCAAGGCAGTCTGCCTACTGGCTCATTTCGATATACGAGATGTTTTCTTTTAGGGGTAGGGTTGTCAGCCCTATGTCCACAGTCATATTAGACCGGGATCTACAGTTTAAAGTGGATTCCGAACCACTACAAACATCCATGGCATCGCCGGGACTCGAACCTGAAACCTGTTGAGCCAAGCGCCAGTAACTGGGCAATCAGGCCTTTGTTATATATAGTCACTGCATTGAAAAACGGATAAAATCGATGATGATTGTAACATTATGTTTTTCTTATTAGTTCGATAGCCAAACGAAAGATTTCTGGAATTTTTATTGTATGATTTATAAAGAAATTAATAAAGAAATATAATAACTCTTAAAAATCCTAACAGAATTCTGTTCCATCCTCCCCCAAAAAAATAGTATTCATATGTCGCTGTGGTGTTCTCTCAACAGAACTACAAGGAAAACGGCAAATTTTCTGAAACAAATATTGCTACACATAAATATAAAGCATCATATTTATGTGCTTATATTTCCTAAAACTTAATTTATAACACTAAGAAGTTCAATTTTTTTTTTTTTATTCTTTTTGAATCTACAGTAGAACCTCTGTAAGTAGAACTTCAAGGGAGACGCCAAATAATTCGAGTTATAGAGTTTTCGACTTACGCGGATTCTGTAAGGAAATATTCGACTTGTAGAGGTTTAGATTCTTTCTAACTTATTTTGAGTTAGAGAGGTAAAAATTCAAGCTACAGAGGTAATAAATGTTTATTTGCAACTTAAAAGTTATATTATGTACTACAATAAAAAAATCAAAATAATTCCGAAACAACCTTAAAATTAAAAATAATATGTATTAAAAAGTCAGTTATTATTATTTATTATTATTATTATTTTTTTCTTTTTTTTTTGCTTTTTAGACAATTTGATCGTTCTCTATCTATAGCATTATCTAAGCTATAAAGAGCAGAAAAATTCTTTTTCTTCTGAGTTGCTATTTCACAGTATTGGTTATTCTATTTGCTATATACTCATACATTGTTTTCTAAGAAACAATGATGTGCTTTGTCGGCAAATTCTTAAAGTTGGTAACTTATTTTTCTTCAAGCTGTAGAGGTAATTAGTTTCAAATGACCGAGTTGTAAAAGGGTGTAAAATCAAACATTCTAATGTTCGAGATACAGAGGTCCAATTTTTTTTTTTTTTTTTTTTTTTTTTTTTGGAGTTACGGAGAGAAAATATATACCAAAATGGCTTGTGGGAATTGACTAATTATTTCGACTTTTAGAGGGTTGAAATTTCGAGTAATGGAGGTTTTGGGACTTGAAGGAAGGGAACAAAAATTTTTTTCGAGTTGTGAAGGTTTTCGACTTAAAGAGGTTCTACTGTATCATGTTTTTATCTGCTTTCTGCAGTCAAAAATCACGAAAGTTCTTATAAGTTAATTTTTAGTGAAATAGAAACTTTTTTAATGCTAAATTGTGTGCGTTTTCAGAGTAATTTTTAAATTGTCTGTAAACGATCTATCTGATAACGACCTGTAAACATAAACTGCTTGCGATGATTGTAACTCAATTCAATTCAAGCTGCAAATCCGAACTCACTGCTTCAGAAGTTGAAAGGCACGGTGAAAATGTTTTATTCTATTTGAATGGCACTGAATTCCTGAAATAGGCGTTCTGATTCAAAATGCAATTTTCTCAAGCCATCTTTATAACTCTTAAACTGGTCTTCATTTACTGAGAGTAGTGAATTTAATTTCTGGAAACGTTTGGCAAGTCATTCACAGCTAGCTGCCTAGAAAATCGATCAAGTTTTAGTATAAAGCATTTGAGGTGGGCACAGATATCGTCGATAAATGGATTTTTTTCCCCGCATCTTGCCATTAAGTTGTTAATCTGACAAAGATCTGGGAAAATGCAAAGTCCAAAAACCCTGCTGTATCCTTCAACATTTCACACTAAGCAGAACATTGTTTGCCAGAAAGAAAGACATATTTCGTATTTCCAATATAAGGAAGAAGGACATATTTCCATACTTTTAAATACAAAGTTATTGAAATATGACAATATATTAGTCATATTAGTAATGACATGCCAAACTCATTCGAAAACATACCCTGCACTTAGCCGCCTAACTTTCGAGTAATACAGTTTATCAGAGTATCCAGATTGTGGGGCCTGATAGCCGAGTGGCTAGCGTTCTGGCTCTCGGTACCACAGGTTTCGGGTTCGAATCCCGGTGGTGCCATGGATGTTTGATGCGGTTCGGAATCCACTTTAAACTGTAGGTCCCGGTCTAATATGATAGTAGAGCGTTGTGAGGGTAGTGTTACTTTCATCCGTAGCATATCTTCAAGCTACACGTGCCCCTGGGTAGTGCTAAATGAGTGACAGATGGTGCAGCCCTTGCTTATGGCATAAAGATTAGCTGTCTCTGCATTGCCAGGTACATTAGAACAACAGTATTCAGATTGTATGGACTGAAGGAAATCTCATAATTTTCTGTGAGCAAGCCCATGAGGTTGAATAGTATTTATGTAGCCCAACGATTACATTAAGCACAGATTTCATATTCAATACATATTTACATAGGGTATTTTGATGTATAACGCAATACAAAAACGGCAACATTGTTTACTGAATAGTTATGATTAAAGAGACCAATTATTCCAGATTTTTTTTTTTCTTGTCAAATTTGGTATTTATCGATCATATTATTACAAATATTTGTTACAAATATTTTCAAAGTTGAAACTCCTTCTAGAAATTGATGAAAACTATCACAACCTGTTGTAATTACCCTTAATAATCAAATGCATGCCAGTTCTTCACTAATTTCAAAGTCCTCATCAACACCTCTTATATATAATATTAGTTGAGAAGTATCATTTATAGTATTTATATCAATACTTTCGTCCATAGTAATAGAGCAGAATTAAACTGAGAATCTAACTGTGGCGGTGCCCTGATGTTTGTCCTGTTTAGAAATCTACTTTAAATCTTAGGTTTCAGTCTTATATGACAAGAACGTTGGACATAGGACTGACAAACCTACCCCGCAAAAAGAAAACATTTCATGATTCGAAATCACCAGTAAGCAGATGGCCTTTGCCCACCATGTGGGTGTTGCACCAATGAAGAAGAACATAGAAATATTTAATATATAACATTATACATTGTATAGCAATATCGCAAATATATTATATAAATATAACTTTTTTAATTTTCAGCCAGCGGGATAGAACTTTCAGGCTGGTGTGGTTTGCCCCCCTTCCCTGGTCTAGATCATGGCAGTTCAGTTGACTGTATCACCCATGATTATCTAGAGGCCCACTATAACAATAATAATTAACAGTGCAACAATAATATTTAATTTTATTACAACCCCCCTCCCCAACTGTTAGTTAATTGCCTAACAGTCCAATAGATTGGCTAGCGCTCGGTACCACAAGTTTCGGGTTCGAATCCGGGTGGGGCCATATATTTTGTAGTGGTTCAGAATCCACTTAAAACAGTAGGTTCCGGTCATGTAACCGTAGAGCAGATCCCGGTCAGACTTCTCGCCCATACCATTCAAAACTGTAAAGATGCAATTCAGCTCTAGGCACAGTGATGTGGTGTCGTGGTAGTAGTAGTAGTCCAAAAGGCTGAATGTGTTGCTAATTCTAATTTAAACCAGAGCTCATAGTCTTTTCTTTCGAAGTAGCCATGACAACTTCAACTATCCCAAAACTATTGCAGACAGTTTGTCTAACTTATAGTATTCAGTGTAATAGGAAAGCTCTAAATTAATGTACATGAAGTGCACCTTTATCGATGAGCTGTGTACAATAAGCTTTAATTTGTTATATCTGCTTAAAAGAAAACTTTTCCCGTTTTCCAATCAATCTGGTAGAATATTTATTTGATTAGAATTCCAGATTTCTAAATGATTAAATATGACGAAAAATACCTTTATTTGCAATAATATAGACTACAAATGCATAAATATTTTTGTGTTTTGTTATGAATAATAAGCTATTAAGATTATTAAGATTCAAGTATAATATCCAATATATGAACTACTTGGATAATGCTAGTCGTCGGGACCTACGGTTTTAAAGTATTAACCACTAAAACATTAGCCGGGATCCAAACATGGCAAGAGCGCTAATGGCCATTCAGGCCCAATATAAGTTAACAAATTTGGATAATGCTAGTTCTGTTTTATTACATTAAAAATAACATGGCAATTAGACAACCCAGTTTTTTTTTTTTGACATTTAGTTTTTTTTTTTTAAGTTTTTTTCAAATTTGTTTTACCTAAAAATAATAAATAAATCAGAATGTAAAAGTAATCAAGCAAAATTATTTTTAAAAAATCGAATCCTTTCATCGAATTGTTTCTCTAAATCAGTATTTCAGGTAAACAGTTATCGTCATTTATATTTAAAATTCAGTCCATATCAGTTTTTTTTTTTTAACTGAAATATATAATGTAAGTGAAACGTAAATTTTTCCTGACTTATTTATCTATCTATATACGATAGTTTTCAAAAATTAAGGAAATAAATAACAAAAAATTGTGAAATTCCTATTCATTAGGTTTGTACAAATTGCTCAAAAACATTAACCAAATATTGTTACTCAAATTCGGCGAAAAAGAAAAAACAAGCTTTTCTATCTTTAAAATACATAAAAGTAAAAGCATACGAAAAGATATAGTATCTGAAGTCCAGGTATGATTGTAGACACTGTTTCAAAAAAAAAAAATGTGGAGACTCGATGGCGTTTGTGATGTTCAGCATCTTGCCTTGTGAGACGGATTACTTGGTGGGGAATTTTCGGGTTTTTCTCCCATACGATACGCAAATGAGGGGTAGTTCTTCCCCTAAAATTCCTCCCGAAGGCACTGTCCTCATTCTGTAGAAACTTGAAGCTAAAGTGAAACATTTACCTATGGGTGCTCCATTACAACAGAAGCTGCTCCTTCCTTTCATATGAACACACTGGTTCATGGACTTAGCCTAGAGGTTGCCGTCGACCAAGTGGCATAAGAACAACAGCAAACAACCGTTATCGAGTCTCCTCGTTTCTGAAAGTAGTGACTGCAATTGATGCTACCAGCCAGGACATACGCGCTAGTTATCTACTTTGCCACTGGGCTGTGAGTTGATGGTCATCGTTCATTTATGTTTTGTTTGGTTTGTTGCTCTACCATCATTTTGTGCACACATTAGGCTAATTAGACCGATATCTACAGTTTAACGGGGATTCCAAAACCACTAACAAACATCCATGTCACCGCAAGGATTCGAATCTGAAGCCTGTGGTACCAAAGGCCAGAGAGCTAGCTAATTGGCCATCCATTTATGTTTAGAAAAAGTTATAACTAAAAATATTCTTTATATAAAAATATTCTTTGTAATAAGTATATTTTGTAGAAATTAATACATTTATTTTTCAAACGTACGTCTGATTTTATTTTGTTATTCGCTTATAAATTTTACGCTTTGATGTTACTATTTGATCGTGAAAATAAAATTGCCATTTTTATTCGATAACATTTGCTTTGATCTATGAACTTTGCGAGCTTTCCAATTACAACACGAATACAAAAGTAAGCATATATCTTCAGTAGAAAATAAATAAATAAATAAAAAATAAGTTGAAACGTTTTTCTTTAAACTGGGCGCTTTATTGAAACTAGCATTTAGTTTCACCGGTTCTTTTATATTTCGTTCAAAATACCTCGTTACTTTTTCGAGTTAGAAACTGAAATTCGACGGATACTCGGTCACGTTTTTTGAAATTTTGTGTCATAAGAAGAATAGAAATAAGAATGAATTGAGAAGAAAAAACTGAGTGAGTTGCTATTCGAATAGAAGAGAAGTTGTATTCAGAATTTTTAGGAAGATTTATAGTGATATAAATGAAATGTAAGTATGAACAATTTTTGATTTCTAAAGGAAAGATCAATTTTTAAATAACTGTAATCCTACACCGAAAATTTTTACTATGGCGTGTTAAAGAATATCCCAGTATGGTTATTTTAATAATAAATTTATAAAATAGAATGATATTATGATGAATTTTAAAGATGGTAACATAAAATGAATGATATATTTTACAGAAGGAAGACAATTTAGTTTATATTTCCAAGTATAAGCCGAGAATACGTTTTATTTTTAAAAAAAAAATTAACCAAAGTTTAAAATCCATTTACAGGCAGTAAAAAAAATCTATATTTATTCGAAAAGTTAGACTTTGACACGCTCGTTGAAGGATACATTTTGCCATTGTAATTTTCGTATTCTACAGTATTACAGTATTTATGGTATTCAATTATTATTTCTGCCGGACTCGTGGCTCAGTTACAACTTGCGCCGCTGGTGAACATTAGGGGCTGAGGGTCAATCCGATGGCGGCTTTGTTGTAGACACTGTTTCAAACAACAAGGAACCTTGATGGCGTTTGGTATGTTCAGCATCTTGCCTAGTTAGTAGGACTCCCTGGTGGGAGTTTTTCGGGTTTTCTTCCATATAAAATGCAAATGCGGGGTAGTTCTCCCTAAAATGTCTTCCCGGAAGGCAATGGCCACCTTCAGCTACACGCAGCTGAGTCAGACTTCTCATATGGGGGGGGGTCCATCACAACAGAAGCTTTCTTTCCCTTCCCTCCTGCCATGACACACTGATTCATGGATTTGGTCTAGATGTCTGCCAAGTGGGATCAGAAACAACAACAACAATTATTATTTTTAATATACATTTTCGTAGGCCGCGGTATTTTGGTATTTGGTATAATATCCGTGTCGCTGAAGACAAGGGGCAATGTGTTTTAGAGGAACTACCCCACATTTGCGTATCGTATGGAAACCTGAAGAACTCCCACAGGCAGTCTGACTAACGAGACAAGAAGCTGAGGCTCACAAACGCTACCGATCCTCCTCGAAAAATTTATATCTCTACGGTTTTTAATGTTAAATGAATGTATTTAAAACCAATAAATGTTCTCAAGCATTTAAATATCAAAAATGTTTTTCACTAAATTAAATTTTGTTTTTATGTATATATATCGATAGTTCACTTATTGCTTGCATCAATTTCATTTTCACGATATATTTTCAATTTTCTGTACTTTTCCTCATTATTTCGTCGTCATTCAAATAATACAATTTCGTTAAAAAAAAATCTCTATCAAACAGATAAGTTAAATTTTTTCATTGTTATTGCATATTATTTTATACTTAAACTTCGTATTTATAACAAGAATAAAAGTAGTACTGTATTATTAGCAAAGAATTTTAAAATTGACTGACAAATAAGAAGTAATGTTTAATTATTATGAATCATTGCAAATGGTTTTGCTATAATTAAAGAAATTTCTACGTAATGTATCATATTTTATTTTGATAAAAGTTAAAAAACAATTAAAAGTTAAAAATTCAACTTTAACATTAAGCGATTTTACAAATATTAAAAGTAATTTCAATTAGAATACTTAGATTACATATGACTACAGGTTATAAAAATGAGCGAAGTTTAGAATTTAGCAAGTTAGTTTAATAAAAGCTTTTTAAATGCTAATTAAAAGGGATTTGAAAATATTATTAAATGAGAGAAACAATTAAATTTCTAAAATATGAAAATATTATCCTCGATATTGGACTTCATATAAGTGCAATTAAAGTAATTTTCTTAAATAATGTTCCATTTTATTATAATGCACAGAATGGAGATGTTCTAGAATTTAATAATAAAGTATGTCTCTTAAATATTACGAAAACACTTCTTTGGGATTTTCATTTAAAATACGACGTTAATCGAACCCACACTGATAAGTAAGAGCAGCAATTAAAAATGTCTTGAACTTAATCTCTGGTATGTTTTTTTAATTATTTTTTAATTACGTTATTGCTGTAAAATAGAAACCCACGTTCAAAAGCGATAAGAAATTTAATTTTATTGCTTTAAATTATTAATCCTCTATGTCTTTTCTCTTTATCAATTAATTGTTTATTCTTTTAATTAACACGTGTTATGTATCCAAGGATGTAGAAAGTGAAATAATAAATATTTAATCTTCATCGATTCGTTTAAAATTCTATTGGATAAAAAAGAGTAAAAGTTATATTCTGAAAGTAAGCATTTTTAAAGTAAATTTAAGGAAGGCATTTTTGATATATACAAAAAATATCATACATTTTATACATTTTTCGTTCAAAGTTTTCGTTTTTGATTCTTTTTTAAAAAATTTTTTGTTCATATTTTATACATTAATACATTTTTTTTACTCATTTTATTTAAATGAAAACATCATTTTTTTTAAGGATTTAATTTTTTTTTATCATTTTATGTTTATGTTTCACGTAAAGAAGTGTAAACATAGAGATGTAACCATGCACCTACGCATTTCCGAGAGCATTCCTGTTGCGTTCAGGAGAAACGATCAGTTGGCCTACAGACTCTCACCTGGAGGGGAAGTATCTTTCTTGCCCCTTGCTCAGTGCCTGAGTATCGGGTTTTCGGCTTAGAAGTGGAATTCTTCCACGAACCTATAATTATATGTCTTTAAATGTGTACATATTGTTTGTTTCTAAATGCAATATGTGTAGTGTTTGTGGATTTATAAATAAAGCTGTGTGTTCAAACCTGTGTCTCAAGTCTCAACCCACCACACCCAGTTACAATCCAACTACACCACCTTCCCACTACAACCTATTCTATCATTATTTTTTTTATAGTTTTAATAATGAGTATGAATAATTAATCAGCGGTTTTTTTCTGTTAAAAAACTTTATAACTAAGTTAAAAACTTTGTTTTAAGAAACCAAATACCACACCTATTTTATGAGTTTTTAAATACACAACTTAAAATTCTATTTACAATTTTATAGATTTCTATAATCAAGTGCATTATTTGATGGAGTGGGTTATTTGTCCTTTCATCATATTGGGTGGATGGCAAATATTTTTTTTCAGTGTTTAATTAAAAAAAAAAATGATTTTTTTACAAAACAAAGAATTTTTTTTTAAATATTGATTTTTTGACAAAAGTAAAAAAACTTGATATTTACAAAAACAAAATATTAAAAGTGGCGTAGAGAAAGTAACATCTTTTCTCTCATCTTCATTATCATCATTGGCGATTTTGTTTCCTTTGGGCTAATGGGTTGACAGCCCTACGTCCAACAGTCTGCTACTGGCAGATCTCGAACACAGGAGACAGTTTTTTTTTTGACGGGGTAAAGATAGTCAGCCGTACGTTCAACAGTCATATTAGACCGTAACCTACGGTTTAAAGTTGATTACGAACCATTACAAACATCCACTGCACTATCGGAACTTGAACCCGAAACCCACCAGTCACTTATCCATCACTTATCCGTCATTTCTCTAGTCATACGAATTTCTCCTACCGCCAACTCATTTTATGTTAAAATTAAAAAATAATGGAAATTATACTTAAAAAAAATTTTTTTATTTATTCTTTTTCACTATATTTAAGCACATATTTACTATTCTATCCTTTTCAAAAGTAATAAATATATTATTATTTATATATTTAATTTTCTCAAAATGTTTATAATTTTTTTAAACGACGTGTTCATAAATTGATGTTTGCTTTATTGAATCCACGAATTAATTCCTATTGCTAATTTCTGCAGGCAAATATAAGAAAAAAAAGAAAGTAATATTTAATCTGCTGCATTTGTGGTAAAAGCAAACGTTACATGTTTACAAAAGCCATTAAACACAAATTAATGAAGCTATTTATATGATTAATCAGGCATGAGTGTACACGTTGTTATAGAGTTCGTGATGTAACCAAAAATATAAAATTATTAAAATTATCAAAAAAAAAAAAAAAAAAAATAAAAATAAATAAATAAAATACATAGGTATAAAAATCATCAACTGAATAAGAAATGAACACCAATAAATTATATTTTATATAATATATTTATCATAAATCTATAAAATTTCACTATATTTCCTGAATAAATTTAATGTAAAAATATTGCCAGTGGCTAGGGATCTGGCACTCGGTACCACAGGTATCGGGTTCGAATCCCGGTTGGGACATGCATGTTTGTAGTGGTTCGGAATTCACTTTGTCCCGGTCCTAATAGAATCGTAGAGCATTGTGGGGGTAGTGTTACTCGCGTCCGTAGCATATCTTCAAACTACACGTGCCCCCTGGGTGGTTCTAAATGAGTAACAGCAGTGCAGCCCTTGCTTATGGCATAAAGATTAACTGTCTGTATTGCCAGCTGCATTAGAACAACAAGAACATATTGCACTTTATTAAGATCATACCAATCGACGTATAGAACTGGGAATGCATATCAATATCATTTTTTGGTGCTTTAATTGAATCATTATTTTAATAAAATAAAACAACTTTTTAAAATGTCAGAGTTTAAATCTTTTACGTTCCTAAATATACTGAAACTTCTGGGCTTTGGAATTGATTAAGATGAAGTGTAGATTAAAAATTCTTTAAATGTTGAGTGATTTATT
This sequence comes from Caerostris extrusa, assembly GCA_021605095.1. Lineage (NCBI taxonomy): Eukaryota > Metazoa > Arthropoda > Arachnida > Araneae > Araneidae > Caerostris > Caerostris extrusa. The sequence goes on along the minus strand of BPLR01004798.1, from coordinate 68,759 downwards.
TTCCATAAAAGATTTAAGTGTAAGTCAGTAAAACTGTCGAAAATGTTACATGTCTAGAATCTTTTGAAACTTAACCATTTTTGTCACTCTTTGAATTCTTACCACTTGAACTGTAACCGTACTTCGTCTAAGAACTTTTTTCCCGCCCTTCTTTTTGTTGGTAATCTCCCATGGTAGACACGGGTTTTGTGTTTGCATTTTTAATATTATATATATTATGCATCTATATCGTCATTTGCAATGTATTCAAATAAAAAATTATGAAAAATATTGAGGAAATATTTGAATTGACTGACTGCATCCCGACCTTTCGGATACCTCTTCTACGGTTCATTGGGCTAGAAAGGTAAGAAAAAATTGTATACAAAATTTTCTAGTTTGGCGGATATTTTGGCGAGGTACAAAAGAAAAAAAAAATAAAAATAATAATGATATGAAATTATAATTATGGCTACAAGTATGAGAATTGCCAAAATATTATAAATATTACTATGGTGGAATCTACTTATAAATTTCGACTCAAAGTGACTTCCATAATTCTTCATCAATTTGAAATGGAAAGGCTACTTTAAAATTCAACTAATGTATTTTTAATCATCATCATGATTGGCGCAACAGCCCCATGTTGGGCCAAGGCCGTCTGCCTAGTGGCAGATTTCGAAACAAATGTATTTTTAATAGAGAAACCAAATATAATTAGCACCAGTTAGTAAATATTCTAAATGCAAGCTTGTATAAAATAATATATGCATAATATATTGATTAAGATGCAGATTTTAAGTTTTTCCTACCTATTTTTACATTTAAAAAATTATAATTTATTACGATAATAAATTTTAACGCCGTTATCTTGTATTGTGCATTATTTTTATATAAAAGTTCACAAGTATTTTATGAATGAAAATTCTTTTTAATTAATCTATATCTTCTAATTAAAAAAAAAATGAAGTCCTGATGTATTATTTTACAGAGATATGTATCATTATCAAGATCTTTTAATAATCAAACATCAGGTAACCTTTGAAAAATATTTCAGCTTAATATTATTATAATAATGGCAAATGCCGGGAAATTTTCTTTTTATTAACGTTTAAATGATTAAAAAAATCTAATACTTTCACTTGAAACTAAATGTTATATTTCTACTTAAGTATTCTAATTTCTTTAAATTTATACTCAAAGCTACAAATTATTTTTTATTAAAGTTTAATCAAAGCAACAACAACAACAGTAATAAAAGTTAATTAAAAAGTGTAAAAGATAAACGAACGAAATTAATTCAATCTTTCCTTAAATTACAATTTTTCTAAATTTTATGCATTTGAATATTAAATTTTTGAAGATAATAACATAATTAAAAAATAAATAAATTTATTTAATTTTATGAATGATTAAATATTTTGGAATAGTTACCATATTTTTTTCTAAATTATTTAGTTCAACTTCTTTAACAGCAAAAAAAAAAGTGTATAAAGAATAATTATTAACTTGAAACATTTATTTAATATTGCTATTTAATTTAATCTTAACTTCAAAAACTGGAATGGTGTATCATTTGTAAAACTAACAAAAAAAAAAAAAATCTTTTATAACTCATAATTAAATTAAATGGCTTTTTTTTTAATAGAAATCACGAATTTGTCTGCTACATTCTTAATCTAAAGATTAATTCACAATAGATGAAGAGTTCACAATGGATAAAATGTTAAATAAATTTAAGTCTTGCTGTTCTTTAGAATTTTTGTTCTTAAAACATTCTTTGGCTGCCTGATACCTGAATAAATTTGAAACAGGGTTCCGTCGTAGTTAGTGAAGCAAAGACTTATACCATTATTTCTAAATTCTACCTTTGGTATTGTGATATTAGGACAAAAGCAATCTTCAAATTCTCAAGTACATTTTTGTGGTTGTAAGGCAACAAGATTATTAAACTTTATTTCCTGCAGAAAACTTGAGATATTTCTAGTTTCTAGTACTATTTAAGTTGCGTAACATATCTAAATTAGCTTCAATATGCTATTAATCATTATCTTTCGACCGTAAAAAGTACGCAATTATGAATTTTTAATTCTCGTAACCGTAAACTTTGGCACGTTTTCTACTTATAAAAATGTCATATATATATATATATATACATACATATTATAGTTTAAGGTGTATATATATATACCTTAAACTATAATATTTATTCAGTTAGGATTTCTATGCAATTATTGCTTGATAAATGCATCGAAAATGAAATGTCTATAGTATTCTGTGACACTTTTTAAAGATTGTAATTGTAAACCGATTTGATTGTAGCCACTCAAGTCCGAATGCATTGGATCAACTTTAAAACTTGTAAGTTATTTGGAACCTCGATTTTTATTTAAACATTTGTGACGTAAACATATTCAAAATAAATATGCATTTTGCAAGAAAACGTGCGTTTTATGAAGATTTAATGATAATATTTGGATTCAGCAAAATAAAAGACAGTAAAGGAGGCCTAAAACTACAAAAAAAAAAGTTCTTTTTATCGCTGACCTATTTTATTATATAAAGTTTTATTTCTATAAAAATTTTTATCCACTACTATAAATTAAATTTGTTAAAAAATTATCTACTATTTCTTTGTCAATGGTGCAACAACTCCATGGTGGGCAAAGAAAAGTGAAATAAAAAAAAAAATATTATATAATTATATTCATAAATTAATTCTTAATTTTTGTTTAATATCTATTATTATGATTAAATATATCACTCATGTAGTACTTAGTACTAAACCACTGAAGTGTATAAACATAATTTACTTGATACGTCTAGATATAATATCTAGATTTTTTTTTCTGTTTTATTATTTACGTTCCAAATTATTTAGAAAATTAAGAAAGTATCCGTAAAAGAATAACTAAAACTTGAACAATAGTCATGCTATTGTGTTGAACTTTTAAGAAGAAAATTTTTATTTTTATAAATATTAAAAATTTTATAATTGCATAATGATTTAAAAATTTATTCTTTGAATAATAATTTTTCACCAAGATAATTTTCGAGAAACACCTTACTTATCAATCGATAGTTTGGTGCATCTTTCACATGTTGATGGATTCGATAAAAAAATTCCTGACATAATAAATATTTCTTAAGGGTATAATATTCCAAAAAGTTCTATGCATCAATAGTGTGAAACCAAAATTGTGCCATTGGCACTGTATCTAATATCATTATGTTGTGTAGGTGGTATTGAATGAGGTGGTACTTTTTTTCACGAAAAATACGTATTTTGATAATCTTTTAACAGAATTCATTTGTGTTTAATCTAGTTTTTTTATATTTAATTTTAAAAAAAAAATTTTTGTCAATGAAGGATTAAATTTTAGTTAGTATTACTGATTAGGTCTGTATTTTGACTTTGGCTAAATTGATACTTGTAGGTGATACTAAATTGATACTTGTGTAAAAATAACACTTGGATAAGAGTAGCGTGGGTAGACAAGGGAGTAAAAGGACCAAATGAGTTTAATGGCAACTAAAATTCTATTTGTTGATAAAATGAGTGCCAATAAATTCAGACTGACTAGCAAAAGTTGTTAATCATAATGTAATAAAATATCAAAAATTCGTACCTGCTACTTAAATACACCGAAATTTAGGTATGAATAAGTGTTTTATGGGCCTGATGGCTGAGTGACTTGCTCTCAGGTACCATGTGCTTCGGGTTCGAAGCCCGACGGTGCCATAGATATTTGTAGTGGTTTTGGAATCCACTTTAAATCGTTGGTCCCAGTATAATATGACTGTTGGGAGGAGGGCTGACAACCTTATCCCGTAGAAATAAAACATTTTTTGTCTTGAAATCTGCCGGTATGCAAGAGGTCTGACCCACTATGGAGCTATTGTCCGATGAAGAAATATTTTATAAATTTGCTTTTCTTTTGATCTGATATCGTTGACATTGACATGATTTTTTATAGTTTTTAATGTAGAAGTTTTTATACATTTTACAAACATAGATAATCACATCCTGCTCAAATATTCAAGCAAGTTAAAAATTTATAATATATACCATTAATAACTTCTGTCAAATATTATAATATAATAGTTAAATAATATTATAATAAAAATAACTGTAATAAATAATTATAATAAGTATAACGAATAATGGTTTGAAGCTTTTAGAGGCCGCTAACAGCTGCGAACCATTATTCGTGAAACTTATTGATTTCAATGGATGCGTTTGTGACAAGCATTGAAATAAAAATAGCCAGAATGCAAGAAAAGACATGACAAAAATCAGCACTTACGTATCAACGCTACTTGGCTACAGATTGGGCGGTTTTTAAGTGTCGCCAATCTAACAGCTACAGATTTGCTGATTTTTGACGCCATTTTTTAGTCCTACGAAAATGCGTATTTGGGATTTGCCAGAAACAGAACAAGATGCAATTTTATTTTTAAGGAGCGAAATCTTTTACAAAAAAAAAAAACCGAAAATGTCCCAATTCCCATGACATAAAACTTTTATTTTGGTAAGCGTAAGTTTTGGAAATGCAATTTCAATCAGTGTGTTTATCATGTGGGACTTGGAAAAGACAACTGGTTTGAGGGAAGCAGAATTTTAAAAACCGCCAAATCTGTAGCTGCTGTTGGCGTTCAAAAGATAACTGCGTGCGTGTGCGAACAACAAGATTGCTCTTTATTGGCGCAACTGTAGCCAAGGTAGCGTTAATACGTAAGTACCCAAAAATCATTTTCAATGTGACAGTATTCGGCCACGTGTTCAGCGAAGTAAGTAAAAATTATTTGGAAACGTTTTGATAAAAAGTCTTACTACTTCCGTTATAATCAGACATTGCTCTATTCTGATTATCATTTGTTTCGATCGAAGATGTATTGTAACTTTGAATATTAACATTTATTGCAGATATGTGATGATATTGTCAGACAAGTTTTTAGAACATTTTAATTAGAAAATAATTTATTGTTGATTATACAACTTTATTTGAAAAAAAGATGTATTTATTAATTTCGAAGTATATTTTCTGATGTAATAAAATCGTTTCTTAATATTTACCCGTTTTAATTTCTGTTGATCTAATGAAAACTTAATCTTTGTAGTCAACATATTTTTTTTGCTTGCCGTTTCAATTACATTACAACACAAAAATTTATTAAGATAATAGTTACATTTGTTCTTAATAAATTTTTAGTATTTTTAAAAGTTAAGTGAATAAATCCTGTCATTTAAAATTAACAGTTTACCAGAAATTTAAAAAATATAATTAACTGTTACAAAATAAATTTAAATTCAGCGTAATAAATATTAAAATGAAATTATTTTGCCTTTTTAAGTTGAAAATTACAACTACAAATAAGTCATTTATTAAACATTTTAAATTGTAATTATATTGCACTCTACAATAAAACTATATAATACAAAAGTATATATATTTTTTTTTTTTGCAAAAAAAAAGTTAATAAAGCATACTATTTATCATTTTATGTAAATATTACAAATATTAATAAATATGAAAAAAAAAAAAAAAAAGACATATTTCATCATATGCATGTATAAAAGACCACCTACTGGTATGTTAAAGGAAAAAATTAACATGGCGTTTAAGAAGATTTTAAGTTCAATTCTGGGATTTATCAAAATTAATTTGAAAATACTGAAATTTTGGAAATAATGGAAATATTAATTATACGTTCGTATTTATTGTTCTCCATATTAATTTGTTTTCCTACAAAAAGAAATATTACTAAATTACCATTTTGGGATACATGATTTAAAAGCAGTTTGAAATTGAAATCAAAAGATTAAAAGTCTTTGCAGATTTTGGTTTTGTTTTTCTATGACAATGAAAATAGATCTCCATTCAATTTCTGAATTCTCCGAAAGACAAAACAATATTGATATAAAAGAGCTTTGAAATGCTATTTTTTATTTTATTTTACGAAAGAAGTTGGAACAAAAAATAATCTTCTTTACATTTGGCCAAGTTCCAGGGCCAAAACGAAACTTTGCAAAACGGTTTATGTCATTTACACTTTTTACATTTATCTTAAAAGTCTTCCGTAAGAAAAAAAAAATTGTCCTGCAGTTTGATTTTCTTAGAAACTGAAGAAATTCAAGAAGGTTAATCTTTTAAATTTTATTCCAAGTTAATGGATGTTTGGATCAAGTATCATAACAAATCGATGGCTATTCAAACCATAATAATTACAGTTAAAGACATGAAATATTTTTTTTTAATTAACTAATTTATTCATAATTTCAATAAGTATTCGTATTATAACTTATTATTCTGAAATGCAGCTTTTATTTAATTAGAGATTCTTCATTAGATTCCCAGTTTTAAAAGTAATTTTCATTTTCGATAATATCCAAATTAAAAATTACTTCTTATTTCAAATGTTAATAGCTTTAATTGGGAAAATAGCAATGTAGATGTATTGCTTTTGTCAGACATCGATACGATTAATAAAGTCTTTTTAGGTTTTCAAATTTTTTATTAAAGTAATATTTATTGTACTTTCTATTTCGCTAGTTTAAAACTATACACGTATTTTTACAACAATAGTTGAATTTACTCTTGTAATTTAATTTAACTCTGTTATTAACTCTTGTTATTTAATTTATGATTATACACTGAGGAAAAATTTATAAAGTTAAATTAGTTCTTGTTTCCAGGTTTTAGTATTGTTAATTATTAATTTTTTTTCTGTTATTTTATATTTATTCCATTTTTAACCCGTATTTTTTGTTTTATTAAAATTCATATTTTATAAAAAAAATGGAATGTATGCATAAAAATTTTATAGCTCTACTAGAATGATAACTGATATAACAAACCCCAGATAAATAATTCTGTATCTGGTTCACAAATCTTTCGTAAAAATTATAATAAACAACAACAACAACAAAAAAGATTTATAATTTCTATTGTTTTTTTTTTATTTTTCGATTTTACTAAATTTTTAGGTCTAATAAATGTAAATTATATATTAAAAAATTTATTTTCAAAAACATCATATTATAAATTAGCAACTATATTTTTTATTTTCTTGGAAACATTTAGGCTTATTTAATTTAATACCCTTAATTACATAAAATACAAAAAAAAAAAAAAAAAAAAAAAAAAAAAAAAAATTCTGGTGAAAATATTTACATTTTTCATTTAAATTCAAATATTTTTTATGTTTAGGTATATATAAACCGTATTTATCTGTATGAATATTGAAAAATTAATAAATATTTTAATAATAAAAACATAATTACGAGGTTATTTTCGAATATCAGACATTTTAACCTATTCATTACAAGAATAGCAAATGCAGCGTTACTAAAAGTGCGTTGAGAAAGGACTTGGAACAGGCCACACTGCAGCCACATTTTGTCTAAACGAATATCTCAAGGGGACTTCGGGGATTTCCAACTTTTATCAGCTTTTCCCTCTAACCTACTGAAAGATTTTGCTTCCTATGATTTTATGGTTTCCATCTCTGACTTAGGCAAGCAAGGTCACAGTTCGACATCACTTGTGAAGTTTCAGATCCAACTTCACTAGTTCGGAAAACCAAAGCTCTAACCAACAAGCCATTACGGTCTTAATATAATTATCAAAAAACACAGTTATAAAAAAATTTCCTTCTATCATTTAAAATTATCACACTTTATACACTACTTTATCACATTTAGAAAAATAATCTGATAACTTTATTGAACTATTTTCGAAAACAGCCTTTTAAATAACAGACTATTTTAGAAAATAATCATTTGAATAATCAAGTTTATTCGGGTTTCTTCAATTTAATCTGAAATTAAAATTATAAAGTAATATTAAAAATACTGTACCTTTAAATTTTTAAAGAAACTTATTTATTTCGAAATGATATTTTCTAAATAGGAAGTAAAATACGAAATTTTTCTGTTATAAGATATCGTATTTGCATATTTACATCATCAGAAAAATTTTAAATTTCTGAATTTTTTTTTCACTGATGAAATGAGTCCCTCATGGCTTATAAAAATGATTTCATTTTCACGATTGAAATATTTTTTTCAACGAAGTACAAAAATTGTGCTTATTTCTATTATTTTTCTCACATTTTGTTATAAAGAGACACCATTTACTGAGCTATAAGTAATATAAATGTTTAATATCTTTCTGTTGTACGTAAAAACATTACACGTGTGTATTAACTTAAAAATGTAATTCTAGCTGTCAGGTATTTATTTTAAAATATCATTTAGGAATTTTTGCTTATATCATTTTGAGTTTTATTTTTCATACATTTTGTTTTATGAATCTATACGTATGAACAAGAACATATGTATATATATATATATGGCCGATTGACTAGTGCTCTAGCGCACGAGGTCACGGATATTGGATTCGAGTGCCGACCGTACCATGGATATTTGTAGTGGTTCAAAATTATCCTGGTGTAATATGGCTACTACTACTACTACACCACACCACACCAAATCACTGTACCTAGAGCTGCCCCTTTATAGTTTGGGAATGATGTGGGGGAGAAGAACTCTGATTGGGCTATGTGAAGCTCTACGGCCATATGAGACTGGGACCTACTCCCCTTAAAGTGGATTCCGAACCACTACACCCATCCATGGCACCGCCGGGATTCAAACCCGAATCTGTAGAACCGAGCGCCAGAGTGCTAGCCACTCGGCCATCATGCCCTGTCTAATCTAGACTGTAGACAGTAGGGCTGACAAACCTACCCTGTAAAAGAAACCGTCTTCTGTCTCGAAATCTACCAATAGGCATGTGGCCATGGCCCACCATGGGCTATAGTGCCAAGGAGTTAGTTATTTATATATGGAAGAATGATACGAAGAAATTGTTCATATGTAATGTAATCACATTGTAATAATCATTATTCATCACTCTTAATATATATATATATATATATATACTTCAGTGGTGACTACGCTGTCTTCACCCGTTGCGTATGGTAGAAAACCTTGAAAATTCTCACCAAGCTATTTAACTGTCAATGTACTCCTTATGCACAATCTTAATAAAGCTATTTGTTAAGGGCAGTGATCGCAACAAACTTTGCTATTGGATTCTGACCTGGCATTTCCTGGCCACACATTGTGCTGTTGGACGATTTTTTTGAAATTACTCGTATGTATCCCAGATAAATAATTAATGTTTAGATAAACTAAATAATTTAATTAAAATGCATTGATTTTGATTTATATAATGATGATATACTGATTGATCCTAGAGGAAGGGCTAGTACAAAAGAATAATATAGCTAAAATACAGCAAATTATGCTGATTTTGACTTACTTCAGTATGCATTCGTATAGAAAGGATTCTACATGAATGTAAAAAAAAAATTCATGTTTGGTTTCATGTACATCCAATAATTTGCATGATAGTAAATTAGTATAATTGTTGCAAATCTTCTTTCTAATTAATTGTTTACCTTAGAAATTTTTAAGCAAATAAAGAAACATGTTGACATTATTAACATTTTTGAAATGAAAAGTTTCGCGCAGCATAAAATCCTTTAATGTAATATATTTAATAAAAATCGTTGAATGCAATATATAGTTTTATTTTAATGATTTAATTATTTTTTTAGGTGAAAAACATTTAACTTATTTGATTCATCAACAGAGCCATCTGTTGACAAATTTACTAAGGGGCTTGAAATGTATGGGAGTGATATACTAATCAGTTTTGAAAGTTTTTAGGGATATTTAACCTATTGTGATATGACAGAAAAAGAAAACTTTCATTAGGACGTCAGATAGGTTATGTGTAAACACTGGCTCCAAATATCCGCCAATTAAATTATTGTTCAAAGAAATACCTGCAAAGTCTGCCACCAGTGGGAATTAAATACTTATAGATTTGTGGGCTAGTAGAGCACAAAAGTACCACTACCAAGCAGTACAAAAGTATCATAGTATTTTAAATTTTCTGGAACGCTGGCTAATTTTGCATCATAAGCAATGTATACAATAACATAAGTACCAATTATTTAATTCTATTCATTTAAATCAATCAATCAATAATCTATTAATATTGGAATCAGATCGTACTGCTGAAAATGTTGTTTAGAGAACTATTGTTAATGATTCTTTGCCAATGTTATGAAATTAATATTAAATTATTTACAATAGATTGGTATACAATCATTCTTTCATGAGTAAAATTGCACTTGGATTGTTTGCCTGGAGATATCAGAGAATTCTTTATTTAAGCTAATACAATTTAAGCTAAAAACTTTTTCTTCTGGCTTTTCTTATGGTTACTCCTTTGATCATCGTCATAAACATCAAAAGAGCAATCTATCATTGTATAAATCTTATTCTCTGAGGGTTAGCTTTTTCATTTGTGGGATGTCTCAGGGGATATTTTTCTTTTCATTTCATTTACACAGACAGAATATCTGAAACAAGAATGATCTGGAAATAATTCTTCAAGTTCCAACAAATTTTAATGCTTTGAAGCTTCCCACAATGATTTTACACACATTCGCTTTTGCTTGAAGCTTTATTTTAAAATTGAACTAATTTTTCTTAAAAGTAACGTGGTTTTAATTTTTTTTAACGCCTACTTCAAACTAGAAATTCCTTAAAACTGAAAATGCAGTGGATCTTTTAGTAGAATAAAAATGTCCATTCAAAAATATAAATGGAAAAAGTAGTTTTCCACCAATGATGGAGAGGTTGTTCAAAGAAGAATCTGGCCACAATTTAAAATAGTGAGGAAATTGTGGCCAGATTCTTCCTGAACAACCTCTCCATCATTGGTGGAAAATTACTTTTTTCCATTTATATTTTTGAATGGACATTCAAATAATCAATTCATTCAGAACATTCAATAATAGTAGAGTCTTACTATTATTAAGACTCTGCAATGTGTGTCAATGCTATTTTCTATGAGGAATTGAATTCTTGTGAACTATTACTCTGGTTTAGCATTCTTTTATTGAGCACAAATCAGGCGTGTTCAGAAAGTGTAAGGGAAATAATTTTTTAAGATCATTTGATGCATTTTAAAATTAGACATTTTATATTGGACTTTTCTTACTTCACCAAAAAAGAAAGCTTTTCATGTTAACATAAAGTAAAAGGACTGTGAATTATTGAAAAGTACTTTTTGAACAATTCATAGTTTATAATTATGTGCAAATTAGATTATAAAATATAACAAAATACAGCGCGGCTTCAGTAAATTACGTAATGTATAATTGTTTTGAATATCTCTTATTGAATTTTAATGTTTTGAAATGGTTGATTGTATTTTGATTATCTGAGATTAATAATTTTTGATATTCTATTTTTATGCAAACAATAATGAAAAAAGTTGTCCGATGTATTACACAATCTTACTAGTTCATTTCATATCTTTCCGCAATTAAGACAAGAAAATTGAAAAAAAAATGTCATACTTGTTTAAACTTTTTTACCATTAATAAAAGGATTGAAATATATGTAAAGTAAAGAAGTATTGAAAAATCACTACGTTTTTATTAAATGCCACACAGTAAAATACCATGATAAGGGTGCTTGTTGACATTGCATTTAGAAAAGAGTAGACTCGATGGCGATTGTGACATAATCTGTAAATATATTGCATCGACCTTCGAACTATTACTAAACCATACCAATCATTGTGCCTATAGTTGAGTTGCCACTCCGCTAGCCACTCAGCCATCAGGTTCCCCATCTTCGAACTACTAAAGAAAGAAATTTATTTCTATTTCTACTGATCACAAATATGGGACAGTGTCCTTGAATGTTCTATAGAATGCAAAATCTTTTGACCGTCTTATATATTTTGTAGTATGTTATATGGAACCTGACCCCCCTCATGTTAAAAATATAAATTACATTAAAACTGGAACATTAAATTAAAATGATAAAAACTTAACAATAAATAAACGCATAACATTTATCATCAGTGATTGTAGTGTTTCAAAATTTTGTTGCACACTTTTGCAATAAAATCAATAATTGCGTTAAAAATCAAAAATTTCTAAAATCCCTTCTAAATTATAAATATTTACTAATCCGATGAAATCTAATAAAAGTATTTGGGTTAAACAAATTGAAGACATTTCTTAGAGATCGAGTAAATCGATTATTGGTCATTTGTTTAAGTGGTAAATTTACTCTAAATAAAAGCATTTATGCCTTTAGGCTTCCTTAAGGATCCATTTAGCAACCACCTTGATTTGAGCAAAGTTGCAGTTGTTAATGAAAGCGAGAAAAGGAGAAATCGAAGTAGTTTCTCTTTTAAATTACCTAAGGCTAAAAGGCTTGAGTGAAGCTAATGTAATCACCTAGTATCTCTAAATATAGCATTATTGCACTCCTTTTATAAAAACAGAGTCTTCAAGAATATATCGATTTCAATTCTTTCAGGTGAGAAACATTTTAATTCATTGGACAATTGCATAGCAATTAGATTAAAATTTAGTTATGGCATTGATTTCAATAATCTAGAAGTAATGCAAATGAAACAATCAAAATTAATTGTAATGTTATATCATTTAATATTGTACAATTGCTAACTATGATAACAATCAAAATCAGCATATAAATTATTTTTCTCTTTATAACTTTTACTTGAAAAGCTTTAAAAAATTAGAAAGTTACAGGACTTCTCTAAAAAAGCTTTTATTCAAAAATATTTCATGCGACTGTAATATAATAATTGAATTATATTAATACGTTTTAAAAAATGTCAATTTACTCAATTTTTGAAAATATTTTTTAAAAGATTAAATAGATTAATTAAAGATTAATTAAATATTAATTAAATATAAATTAAATATTAAAGATTAATTAAAGAAATATATATTTACGACTTAATTTTACTTTAAATCCCTTAGTTAAAAGAAATATATTTTTACACACTCTAAGTGAGCTAAATTTTGAACTATTTTGAACTAAATTTATTTTTAAATGACAAATATTAAACCCTAAATATCAAATTATTAAAATGGATGTTCAAGTTTAGTTCATGTTATTCATGTTAATAATGTGATTTCAAAATGGGTATCCCCTGTTTTTCTTTTTAACAATTGCATGTTTACAACAATTTTGAATTTAGAGACTAAACTATTCAATTAATTATTTTTTTTTATCCTACCCTGAAAATTTTTAGAATAAAACTTAAAAAGTTACTGGGCTCCTCTCTAAAAATGCTTTAATTTAAAAATATTTTATTTGGGATTTTAGTATAATAATTAAACTATTTTTATGTATCAAAAATCTTTTACATAATTTTTCAAAATCATAGTTTCTAAAAAGATTAAATAGACATATTAAAGAAATGCATATTTACGATTTAATTTTTAATTTAAAAATTTAGTTATAAGAAATATATTTTTATTACAAATCTTTTACTTATGTTCCTTAAGGGAGCTAAATTTTGAGATATTTTGAACTAAATTTATTTTTAAAAAAGTAATAAATATTATGCATAATAAATATTAATTAAATCTATCATTAATAATAAATATTAATATCCATTATTAATATTAGATATTTAGAGCTTAATATTATAACAGATAAATATCAAATTATTAATATGGAAGTTCATGATAATAATGGAATTTCAAAATGAACTTTCAGTGATTTTTTTTTAACATAGGCATATTTAAAACAATTTTGAATTTACAAAACAATGTTAAGGGATATAAAATAACGAGAAAATTATTTTATCACAAGCGTATGTCGTCATATATGTCAACGTAGTTCCTTTACTTAAAATCTACCAATTATGTAAATGTTTGATTAATGAAGAAAATCAAAAATCGAATACAAAAACAAGCTAATTCTTGATTCCTTTTAAAACTAAATACTTAGTTGCAAAATCATGACAGGAAATCAACAGAAATATGTGTTTACTCGATCTTTCATAATTTACAATTAATATTCCTACTTTCTTAACTCCCCTGTTTACTCAGAAAGTGCAAATATTCACCATTAAATAGATGACACATTTAAACTTTAATTATGTTGCCAAAGAGAAGTTTCGAAAATATTTGAATTCCTAAAAGACAGAAGTACAACAAAGACAACAGAAACTGTTACTCAATTTTCGAAATCAATTTATCTTAAGACACGATGAAATATTCAAGAAAGAAATATATAAAATTATACCTATATAAAATATATTTTTTAGATATTAATTTGTAATTGGTTAAAAAAATGTAACAGAACTAATGTCGTCTAATATTTTTAAAATATATTTAAAGCAATTAAATAGCTTTCACAATTTCTTCTGCTAAATAAACTAGCATAAACAAATAAATATAAAACTGTACAACACTCGATAAATGCTAATTGAAAATAAGGTGTAAAGAAAACAAAAACGTTGAAAAGTCATAATTAGCTTATTAATTAAAAATTGTAAAAGCCATATATTTTTTATAAATGCAACTATAATCTACTCTAAGTTAAGCACCTTGATATTTCAATATAATATAATGAAGTTGAGTGCTTTCATTTGAAAAACTTTTAGCATTAACATGGTGCCACATTATTAATGGCCAGAATTTTGAATTTCTAAAGTCTCCTTAAAAACAACTCGAAATCGTATTGCGGCTTATTTTTCTTCAATCTTAACATATAGCTTCTGTCTAGAAACGAAATGTTATAATTATAACTACCTTTTTATTATCAATAAGTTTAATTTTTAATAAGTGAATGTAGCTAAGTCTTAAAAGAGTGGCTAAGTTCATTAAAAGTATATTTATCTGCTATTTAATTCCCCATTACATTAATATTTCTCATTTAATGGACTGTTTTAAGTGAGAAAATAGGATTAAAGAACTGCGTGGGGTGCTATCAAGTATTTGTCGGGCAGACGTTCAAATTCTTTAAATTAGACAACTTTCATAAAGATAACTAGAACAAATGATAACAAAGGTTCTCTAATCTACATTTAATTTAATAGGATTCTCTTCGTTAATTTTAATTTGTTTTTGAGAGAGAAAAATATTTTTACACTAAAAGACGTACGAAAAGTTTATAAACATAAACATAAATAAGATTCTAAATTTAAATTTACTATGGATTATCCAAAATTGCTATTATCCTTTATTCTTTAATGGTTAAAAATTATCTTTGCGTTTATATGGTGGTATAATTGACAGTCAAGCATTTTTAAATGTGCTTTTTAAATTCTTAATTATTTATATACTTAAAATTCTTAATCGTTGTTGTTTCTTAACAAATACATAGAGATGCTAAATATTTAATATTTTACTATTTACGGAAATACTCCATACAAATGGCATTAAAAGGTAATATTTAAAAACAAAAAAAAAAGCATTAAAATTTTTAAAAAATAATATTTATTTACAGGAGACGCCAATACTCTTTTTGTAATTTAAAATTTAAAAAAAGAAAGCTTTTCAATGATTTTTAGCATATAACATATAGATTTTTTAAAAGAAACAACTTATTTTTGTATTTATATAAATAAATGTTTTTCAATGTTTTAGTATTTGAACTGTTTCACAGCTTCATTCTATAAATATTTTTTTTTAAATAATGGTATAATTAAAAATAACTATTCACAATAGTATTATTTTAATGGTAAATAATTTTACACAATGTTATTATTTTAAGTTTTAGTTTGAAATTTTTGTATGGTATTATTTTATGTTTTAAGTTGAACTCTCTTCATATTTACAAAAAAAAAAAAAAAAAAAAAAAAAAAAAGACAGATTGTATAGATTACATTAAATAAACGTAGGTAAAAAGAAATGATTAAAAATTCAAGGCCATTAGGCACATTAATGGCACCTTGAACTCAACGCAGCAGTTGATGAAACCTTATCTGGAAGAGATGCATGCTTGAATATATTTATATAAGAAGTGGTAAAAGATTTCTAATCTCATCCTGCGATACATTCTTCGAGGCATCCCACAATGCTGCCTAAGAAAATCAATAGAACACAGACATTCCTAAGCTATCGAGCAGTGTGTGGTCTTGCATTATAAAAAATGGCTCCTGGAATATCATGAAAGCAACTGAAATAGCACCAGAACGTGCGATGATAATGGCCGGGAGCACAATGATGTCTTTCAGTTAGTTTGGGTCAGCTGTCTGTTCAATCATGTGTCATCAATTTAGCAGTTATGAATCAAAAAGATCATGTTACATATGAGAAGATGGATTAAAATCTTAAAAGTATCAGTGTACTAACTGGGCCTGATGGCCGAGTGATCAGCGCTCTGGCGCTCCGTGCCATGGATGTTCGTAGTGGTTCGGAATCCATTTTAAACCGTAGATACCACTGTAGTAGGACTGTTGAGTGTAGGGATGATAATCCTACACCGTAAAAAAAAACATTTCCTGTCTAGAAATCTGCCACTAGGCAGATGACCTTGGCCCATAGTAGGGCTGTTCCGCCTATGAAGAAGAAGCGTACTAGAAATATTTACAGTTCTCTTAAGAGATTTCTTGCTTATTATAGATTCTTTCTATTAAATACAGTAGTAGAAGCCAAATACCCAGAGAATATTTATTTGGTTATAATTTTCTCATGAGAATGGAAAGAAGAATGTTATGCAACAGATTTTTATAAAAAATGTAGTTGTAGAATTTTATAAGAAAAATAATCTTTTTAAGTAAAGGTTATTTCTGCTTTTAGTTAAGAGTCCGTAGACTTAGTTTTCCAAAAAGAATTTTGTCGTGTTAGGTCGCATTCTTTATGAGTGGGCATTTACATTGTATATCTTTCTAATTTGTTTTCAACAGTTTTTATTAAAAGAACACCTTATTAAACAAGTCAACATTATTCCCTGGGGAGAATAATGCATTCTGAGAGGTCTTTTAGAGGTAATTATTTAGAATTAATTAATATCCCAAACTCCTACTAAGCATTTGGAGTCGATGAGAGACACTCTTAACTTGCCACCAAGTTAATATCTTTTTAAATACTGATTTCAATGCACGACACCTTCAGAATTGATCCCAGATACTACAATCGTTCCATAAACTTCAATAGAAATTACAAAATTTTCTGAATGATTTGAGTTTTCGCTTTTTTTTCAATGTATGTTACATATTTTTAATATTACATTAGATTTGAAAGAAACAATCGAAGTCATTGCCACAGTTAATAATAATCATTATCAACACGATTATTATGTACACTTGTATATATGTGTATGTATATTATATGTAACTATTTTTATATGTATATATATGTATCAAAATAATGGAAACACCTATTATATATAACTATCTTTGTCATATAAATATATGTATATATACAGTGTTGAATAATCAAAATAATGGAAACACCTTATAAGTCGAATCTCGATTGAATGCTTTACTAATATGGCGTAGGACTGTGTGGGCATCTTTGGCATGTTATACAACTTGAATTCGTCTGGAAATCGAATCATGGAAGTTCTGAATAGTTCTAAAGAAATATTCGACTATTCATCATGGAGATATTTTCAGGGAAAGATCCGGGAGAGATACCAGTGGTTGATGTTGAATCTCGATTGAATGCTCAAAATAGGCCAGTCGTGGGACTGGGAAAAGTGTGAAAGATGATTCGTTTGACCACGTTTCACTTCATCCACGTGTTCGTCAAACCATCATTGGACAAGTCCCGCTGCTTATTTTCTTTTTAAATATTAAATGCATTATCACCCTGGAAAATTTTACTCCTTCCGTCCACTATTTTGCTTTGCCGAGCTAATCTTGCCACGCTGTATGTACGCTGTCATGAACTTTAGACATTGTATCTGCAGAAAAGCAGATACAAAATCCAAGACTTATACGGCTTCACTAAAGCTACCTCATACTACATTGAAATATACTTTTTTTTATTAAAAAAAAACGGGTAGCTATGATTATAAATAGCTACACGTACATTTTAATGTTTACGAAGCAGATTCTTAAATGCCACTTTAATTCACAGGTATTTCCCTTATTTTGATAACCAATATGTGGACATTTACGTATACATAAAATGTAGCAGTAATAGTGAAAATTAATCACAATTTTCTTTCAAAGAACGTTTTCGAAAATTCAGTAGTAGTTATTATAAGTAAGAACGGTAATATAAGTAGTAGCAATTATATATTTCTTCTTGTGTGTGTGTATGTACATATATATATAAGAAGAAATACATAATTGTTCAATAATTAATTGATAATAAAAACATGTTCGCAATTTTTTAGAACTTAAAGAACTGATATTAGTACTTAAAATGAATATAAAAAAATATTCTTTTATTATTCACAAAAAGTTACAGAAGATAAGAATTAATATCCTTATTATTTGTTTAAAAAATGTCACTAAAAATAAAGTATTTTCTGGTTATTATTATTTATATTTTTTTTAGGAAATTATTTTATTTGTCTACACAAAGTGGATTTCTTGAAATATTAGGGAGAGATTGAATACTTTGTGATAATGTAAGTGATCTTAATAATTTGGCCACTTAATTTTTGATATTTTTAATTATATGATATACAGATAAAAAAAAATAACAATTATTCCAAAATAAAAACAAAACAATCTTAAATAATTGGAAAAATAAAATGTCATAGGAAAATATATTAGCAATAATTTTTAAGGAATTTAAGAACCGTAATAACTGAAACAATCAAGTATGTATCAAAAATATATACGTCGAAAAAATAAGCACATATTTTTCTTTTTTAATAATTCGAAGATGAAAAAAGATTATATGATAATGATATTGATACTTTTTTTTGAAGAATGATACTTAATGATACTTTTTTATTTGAAGACGTAAATTAATATTTTTTTATAATAATTTTCCTTACGAAATGAACTTTTAGTAATATTCTTGTTTAATTTGATGAATGTGTATGTTAAATAGTGTCCAAAGGGTATTTTTTTATCAACATTGATTTCGTTAATGCAACATCTTTAATTGCTGTTCTTTTTTCATTTAAAATATATATTTTTTTATTTGACTAAAATGATACATATTAAGTAAGTTCTTTTTTATTTTTTTATTATTTATACTTTGTAAATAGTGCAAAACATTTTGAAAAACCACACTGAAAGATATTTCTCATTGTGTATTAAAAACATTAGATAAATTTAAGTTATTGTACTTATTTAAGGTTTCTTTAGTACTAAAACATGATTCGAATTTTAAATTTCATATAACTTTTTAAAAAGGTACAAATTGATGTGCGATGTTCCATATTAATAAGTTGAAATCAAAATTTTACGAAACATATTTGAAAACTCCATGTACTTAACATTATCTAATTTATTATTTATTTCAAAATTATTGTTATATTTCTCGACATATCTTACTAAAAAATTTAAATTACTTGATTGAAATGTTCAATTAATATCAATATAAAATGATCAATAATGCATTTTAAGAATAACATTCTTTACACTTTCAGTTACACTTTAAGAATAACATTCTTTACACTTTATAGTTAGAATAACATTCTTTATACTTTATAGTTAGAATAACATTCTTTTACACTTTCACTTTTTTGACACATTGTTAACACTAACATTGTTTTAACACTAATTTTCACATTTTTAAGTCATTTTTTTTAATTTGACTTTCAATATACACTTAAAAATCTTTAATTTAAAATGGATAAGTTATTAAATAAATGCATTTTAAAATTGTTTTTTACTAAGTTGAGAGAGCATTACTAAAATACCATTACTAAATATTTATTGCATTAGAAGGTCTTAATTTCCTGTCCCCCAATATTCATTTTGGTATCAAGCAATACATTTATCTCACAATTTAAATGAAATACATTTGAAATTAGAATGCTTTTAAGCATCATATAAGCATATATAATCAAAAACTTTAATAGTAGACATGTATTGCAACAGATTTGTTTTACAAAAATTTTGTTATAGACTCATTATGCTAATTTTTAACGTATATATGTAAATCTTAATACTAAGGATTTAATGTTACTTTCTTTACAGTTAGATAACTTTAATAATATCAATAAATAGTTACAATTTAAATTTTATTATTGATTTAAAAATAAAACAATCTGTTTTCTTCTTTATTTAAAAGTTCTTTTTTATTTTTGCCAAATTCAAACGGTTTAAAATACATTGCTACTTGAAAGACAATCAAATTACCATACAAAAGTTTTAAAAGGAGATTTTATATAACTTATATGTATAATATATTTATAAATGTTAATGCAGAATAAATTTATTGAGGTGCATACAAATCTTTAAAATGGAAAATAAAAACGATTTAAAATGCTTCTTTTGTAAACATTAAGAAATGTATAAAACAAAAATATCTTTTACTTGGAATCTTAAATAAATATTTGTTAGGAATTTTAATTTGTATTTTACTTAACATTGACCAGACTACTTTAATAACATTTTTGTTCCAAACATTTTATTTAATTTGAAATTTTTTAAAAATGATATATTTGATAGATTATTGGCAGCATATTAATAAACAATTCTCTATATTTTACTGTATTGCATAAAAATAATTTTATGTTAAAATTACACCAGTAAGTAACATTTGCTTATTTTAAATAACTTAATATTTTATATAATAAATTGTTTATGTTTACCTTATATACTGTAAAATATTCATAAAAATTACGATTATTAAAATTCTATCAAGCTAGCTAATAACTAACTTTTATATCATCGTACACTACTTAATAATCAATTAAAAGTATTTACATTCAGAAATGATATATTTATTTCAAATTAAATAATTTATTATATATGTAATTTCTAACACATAAATAATTTTCGAATATTTACTAAATTAATAACTAAAATATTTTCATAAAAATTGTAATAACGTACCTTAATATTATACTCTGCTCTCTTTGGCTCTACTTCTCCTTTGCTTAGAAATCTTCTTAAGAATCGCTGATATTATCGTGCTTTACTTCTTTCTTCAAATTGAAACAGTTGCAACCACTAGAATCTCGAGCTCCCTAGCATATCTTAAGATGTTTATCAATGCTTGTGGTTATCGTCTTTTGGAGAAATGTAATCTGAGGCAAAGCTTATGTTCTCTCTGAGTGCCTTTTGGTGCTTTTAAAAAACATCAACCCCCATTTCCGTTCATATCATTTGATAACGCCTCCGATTCAGAAAGGCAAATTTTTATTGGTCCATAAGTTGCACTCGGTGGTGACGTCACAAGGTGTGATGTAGGAGATTCGGGATGATGTTGCCATGGAGCCAGCTTTACAGGGGAGTCAAGTGATTGTACGTAGTACTTAGGGAAGATTACTTTGAAAACTTTCTCTTATAACGAATTTCATTTTAAAATCCACCCACATTCACTATTATTTTTGGTAGATATAAAATATGTGTGTACTAGACTCGGGTTAAAATGAAGTATATTTTGTGTGTGGTGTTTAATCTTAAAAGGATTTAATTTATCTTCTTAGATTAGGGTTTAATAATTATTTTAGTTAAAATGAATCATGCGATTTCAGAAAAAGTAATGAATAGGAAAAAAAAGTAATTGTTTGCTAATATGAATGAATGTCTTGTTAATAAGATTTATGTAAGAAATTTTTTTTGAGCAGGAATATTTGTTTAAAGTTATTGTGCATTTTTAAATTTAAAAGTCATTTTCTTAAAAAATTCATATGAATAATTATGAATTATTAAGATAAAGTAGGTCTGTTACTATAAGTGTTTCAGTGATATATCTATATAAAGACTAATATAATGTCCTAATAGTACACTCTATAATAATAGGATTGGATGATTATATCTCTATAATATATCTTATCTACTCTATAATAATGGAGTGTACATAGGTATATAATATAATTAACTTATATTAGATTTAAGTGCTCATAAATTATATTTTGGTTAAAACATTAGGATAAATGACACTTGATCGAAAACGGAATTTTTCTTGCAGAAATAAAATGAAACAATTAACATTCAAGAATATGCTAATATTTTACATAATCTATGTAATGTAGATTTAGAAATCAAAATCCCTCAGAAAATTTTTAATTATTTAGTAATATTTAGATGAAATGGATATAATTAATGCAAACTTAGTTTTTATGTTAAATTTGATATATGTATGTAAAAAAAAAATTAAATAGTTAAGTAATTTTTAATGTAAAATAATTTTTAAGTAATTGATTTAATGGTTAATATAAAGGCACTATTCATATACACAATAGTGACATATTACACAAATTTAAAATCAAGCACCAAAAATAATCGAAAGGCTAAGAAATCTATAATTTAAAGTGCTAATACTAGAAAAAATAATTGTATAGCAATAAAAGAAAGCTAAGCTAAAAATTTTATATTTATTTGTAGATTCTAATGAATCATAAACTACTTTTATTCATATGATAAAATAATAAATTTTTATATCAGTTTTGAGGATTTTTCAAAACTCTTAATTTTTATTAATTTTTCATTTTCATACATTTTATACTAACATAAATAAAGCATACATTTAATAGGAAAATTATCAACTTTGAAATTTTGTCAAGTACTCTTAACAAAATTTAAACTTAAAGAACAACGCAAAAAAGTTTTAATTAAAAATATTTTATCATAACATAATTACTATTAACATGCATATTTTTGTAAATTATTCTGTGACTTTCGAAATTGTTCAATTTTTTCATTGTTAAAATTACCAAAATGTTTTCTAGTAATTGTTTTAAAATCACAAATATATTAAGGAATTCTTTAGAATATTAGTAAAATTCCAAAAACAGAATAGAATATAGTGATATAAATATTGATAACACAATTTGTACACCAACTCAGACTCATTAATAGGGAATATAATATTTATGGCTCTATTAATTAAAAAAATTAAATTCGGAAATATTTTGCAATAATAAATTTTCTTAATTTAAATAATTTTTAAAGCATATTCAACATGGTATGACCCAAATGTATAAACTTTATAATATTGTAGTTATTTAAGTTTTACAACATATTTTTCGTCTTATTTTAAAAATATTGCAAAAAATATAATAAACATATATCAAAAGATTTTATACATTACTAGATTTTCTATTTTTATTTCATAAATTATTTAATGAAAAAAATTCTTTATTAAAACTATAAAACGTTCAACTGCAATCTTAAAAAATTTTTAAAAAGTAACTTACAAAATAAAAAAATAATGATAAAAACTAAATTATATGAAAAAATTAAAATTATAAAAACCGTTTGAAAATAAACAAAAAAGATAAAATACAATAAAATATGCAATTTTCAAATACATGAAATAAAGACAATACATTCTATTCTTTAAATTCAAGAATACAATTTCCAAGTTTCCAAAAAATGGAATGTAAAGGATTCAACCTTAAAATAATTAAAGAATTCATTAACTTCTGAAAAGAATTATCCAAAATAAAACCCATTCTGTATTTTTTAACGAAAAACTGATTATTCCTCTCTTTTTAATACTAAAATGTCAGCTGAGATTAAAATATCTAATTAAAAGGGATATTGAATTTATTTCCGGTAACATAATCTGTTGGTAATAAAGAATTTATGCAAAATTATTTTTGAAATAATTTGTGAAATGCTTATTTATACTGATTGCTTTGGATAATTGCTGGCTTGGATAATTGCTATTATTATCAGAGTTATTTAATAATATGCGATTTTTATCTTTTTCTTGGTTTTAAGCTGGAAACCTAATACTACTGTGTCCAAAAAGTAAGACCAATTTTAAATTTAAAATTCCTGGGGCTTATGAATTTCAATTTGTTTTCTTTTCAGGTTGCTGGCACTGTCCTTGATATCTATGTGAAATTTGATGTCAAAATATTCAGTGTTTGAGTTATGATTGGCTTTGTGAGACGCTCAAACTGATTTGGTGCTTGCAAACCGTCGATTTACTAATTACAGACCGTGCTGCTGATGTTGGAATTTCAAAAGGATCGGAAATTTCATGTTGGGTCCTCAAACACGTCAAATCTCGATGGGTACCGAAAACACTGAAAGCGCCAGCTCCCCTGCATTAATTCTTCGGGACTGTTTCGCCAAAAATGAAACCCATATCATTCCACAACTACCGTATTCACACCGTGCGACTTCTGGCAATTCCCTAAACTCAAAAGACCACCCCGGGGACACCGTTTTGAATCGATTGCAAAGATTCAAAGTGAATCGCCGCGCTCTTTGAAGGCCATCCCTGCCAATGACTTTTTAGCATGCATTGAGGATTGGGAAAAAAAGTTGGCATAAGTGTATTGTGCCCGGAGGGATTACTTTGAAGGCGATGAAATAAATTTGGAAGAATAAAGAATGTTTGAAAAAATAGTAAAGTAATAATTAGTCTTACTTTTTGGTCACAGTAGTATATATATATAATTGAATTCGATATTAGTGCTTGATATTGTTTCTATAGCTTTATATATCTACTGATGGTTTTGAATGTTTAAAACGGCAATCAAATAACAAAATAGCTTGTACTCATATGGATATTTAATAACTTAGATTACCTTAAGATATAAATTAATACAATTCTCACTTTAATTTAGGTATTATTTATAAAGTATTTTTGAGCTGTTTTATTACTTGAATGAGTCAAGACAAATTTTTTGATAGTTATAATGGTATATTATCTTTTTCTTGGATTTAGCTGGAAACCTGACACATACACACGCACACACACACACACAGATATTCAATTATATATATATATATATATATATATATATTGTTACAGATATTTAATATTAGTTGTATAGCTTCATATATCTACTAATGCTTTAGAATGCTTAAAAAGGCAACCAAGTAATAAAGTAACAATCAAATAGACATAAAACAACTTTTTATTTTCTTAGGATATAAGTTAATACAATTCTCACTTTAATTTGGATATTATTAATGAAGTATTTTTGTACTTTTTTTATTTCTTGAATGAGTTAATAATTAATACATAATTTTTTGATACTTATAATGGTAAAAGATACTTAAAAAGCATACTCACATGTGTGTTATAAAAATTTTAAGATATTAAATTAATCGTCAAACCGATAATTTTTTTTATGGTTAATTCTTATGAATTAACATGTGATATGTGAATTAATATGTGATATATAATATAATTAATTATTCATGTTACAAAGATAAAAATTACAAATTGTTATATGTTATGTATATGAAATTAAATTAGCTTGTCGAATTCAACAAAAATAATTTGTAATAATGACACCCATGAAAGTTAAGTAATTTATGACAAAAGATAAAATTAATTATTTACAGTTTCATTTATCAAAATGACTTTGAGAACTCTTAATGTGTTATACTCCAGGGAATCTGATTCTTTTTCATAAACTTGTATAAAGGATAAACAAAAATATTCTTTCAAACATTTCTTTTTATTGACCACCAGATGAAAATTTCGTTGAGTGGCATTAACGAGTGCTTAAGTCTGAATTAAATGAAATGAAACCATGAAATTCCCCAGGAGTATTAACAAGTATTGAGCTTCGCCTACTCAACATTTAGAAGTTCATTTCTAGATTTTTTTTTATTATTGTTAAAGCTATAGGGAATTTTTTTTTTGTTGTGCAAAATGTTTCCTTATTCAATTCCTTCTATTAGCTCACACTCTCCCTATATATATCTTGTTCAAATTTTCAATTGTTCATAAAACACTTTTTATTCGTCCACTCAAGTACAAATGCATTTTTTTTAACTTGTAGTGGATGACACTGGATGTTAATACAGATTTTTCAAATATTAATTCAGTAATTATATTTAATTAATTAATTTTAGATTTTCTTAGATTTAAGTTGCATGTATCTACCAATAGAGGGCGCCAGATAAACTTAAAAAAATGAATGAAAATTATTTATAAAGGATTTTCTGCAATCTAGTGCAAAAAAAAGTAGGAATTGACTTTTAAATTTTTTTTTTTTTTAAATTACTTGTTTTTCTATATTAATAATAATTCATCAAAGTTTAATTGATAATTTGAAACAAAATATGTATTTTAATTAGCCTCTTAATATTTAAAATAAAAATATGAATAAGAATTTTTTTTTGTCTCGCAATAGTTTATAATAAAATTATTTTTTATTTAAAATAATAATGAACTTTTATATATTCATGGGAAAACATAAATGTATATACATATATAATAGCTTATTATTAAAAAACGAAATTTATAATATTAATTTTTTATTTGCATATACATAATTTTTAGTTTGTTGTACATAATGATTCTAATTTTAATTTTTAGATAAAAATGGCTCGAAATTCTTTCTACATTTTTTATTGATTGTCTTTCGAATATAACATGCTTCAATATTATATTTTTCTTCAGGGTTCAATATTTCTATATTTTTTCTGAGGTTTCTATATTTCAATATTAGGTTTCAAAGTAGTTTCTGAAAAATTCCTGGAAAAGCAGTTTCAAAAGTATCTTCCTATTTACATACATCAGATAATTATTAAAATAAGATGTTTACTATTAAATAAAAATCAAATTATTATTGAGAATTTTGTTCAATAATAATTTATTTACTCTTTATTCAAAAATAAATAAATTATGCACAAATATATTTGTACAGAAATATTTGTACCTCAGCTTTTTTTTTCAATCTTCTTCACGCCATTATGAATTGCGAAAAAAATATGTACGGTTTATTTATTAATGAAATATATTGAAGTCACATATATAAGTGATTAAATAATTAATCGCAATTATTATTTATATTAATCTATAAATATTCATACCGGAATATTAAATAAATGTAACAAAGAAAAATCTTTTTAGATTTGTGTCTTATTTCAATTTTCAACAAAAAAAAAAATGTTTCTAGAATATACGAAAATAAACGAATTTTAATTATTTATTATTTGATATCAATGCAAATTTCTTTTAACGTGTATATGAAGGAGTATAATTATAATTAGAGTATAATTGGAGAAAAACAAATAGAATGGAAAAAATGAATTTTTGAATGCATAAACAATGTTTTAATCTTTTCGTTTTAGTTTGTACTAGTTTCCATAAGTTATTGAAAAAAAAATGTGATTGTGAATTTGTATTTATTGGAATTGAATAAAAACTCAGAAAAAACAATTCTTCATAAATAAAGTTAAAAATACCATATGCAATTTTCTGTCTTTAAAAATACACAAAATAAAAACATATAATTGAGTTCGATGTGTGATCAGTTTTAATTTGGAGTATGATTTCATTTAACAGGTAAATACACAGTCCAGTCACATTAATGTGACCACCTGTCAAAAGACAGAATATACACTCTTGTATATTCTGGCTTTAAGTGGAGTGTGAATGTGGTATTAAGTGGAATACTTTATATACATTCCACTGCAATGTTCTGCCACTTGGCTTTTATGATTGGTTATTTCACGTTGACGTCGAAAGTAGGTGGTGGTCATATTAATGTGACTGGACTGTGTAGTTCCGATAATGATAATAGTAACAATAATTTTCAGAATGATGGTGTTTATTAACTCAATTAAAAGCAGACATCACTCTGTGTCACGATATTTCAAAGACAATGAAGGGCAGCAGGGGAGGGAAAATGGAGTTTCGTATTTCTGTAGAGCATCCCAAACGTGTTTTACTAAGTACCTGAGAAAGCTTTGGCTAACCTATACGCGCAAGTCCCATTATGAAGGATATTTCTACTCATCGAGATTTGTGTAATCTAACAAGATTATCTTGCAAGATTAAACGGGTCACAAATCTGCATTTATTTAAGTATGAACTATTAGATCATGAGTGCTGTCTTTAAATAAATTAGCAGTAACGATGAGTTTTGGGGTGATATATAGATCAGTACGATCTCGAAGAGATAACATCCCAAGCATATACACTACAAACAATACCTACAAATATGACTACGATAATAATTGTTTCCTGGATACGTCAGTCTTCTTGAATCCTTCCAGAAATAAAATCTGGACACGGCAGTAAAGAGAACAGATTTTCTTTGACTTTGACTGTTAATGCCAACTTAAATATTTTATTATGGTAGAATCTGAAAAATACAACTAATGGATAGAATAATAGAGATAATTTAAATGCGGCACATATTGCATATAACTCTTATTCGTGTAGCTTTATTTGAAAAGTATTTGCATACCATATGGATGGTGCCTATTGATCTGATTTAATCTTTCTTGCAGCTGTTTGCAAGTAGCGGTTACCTGTATCTTTTTGTGATTGTGTTCATGCCGTACCTTTTAGAAGTTTATTCTGTTCTTAGAAATACATTCCATAATCTATGAATAACAGAAGGACTCGCATTCAACTATTTTGCAACATAAGATTGTTTTTGGCCATGTAGAATGTTTCTTGCTACATAGGATTGTTTCTGACCATGTGGAATGTTTCTTGCTACATAGGATTGTCTCTACCCTACATAGATTGTCTCTTCCCTACGAGATTGTCCAACCTGTGGAATGTTTCTTGCTACATAGGATTATTTCTGGCCATGTAGTTTGTTTCTTCCCCTACATTGACTGTTTCTTCTACATAGGATTGTTTCTGCCCTACATAGACTGTTTCTTCTACATAGGATTATTTCTGCCCTACACTGTTTCTTCTACATAGGATTGTTTCTACCCTACATAGATTGTTTCTTGCTACATAGGATTGTTTCTACCCAACATAGATTGTCTCTACCCTACATAGGATTGTTTCTACCCTACATAGATTGTCTCTAATCTACATAGATTGTCTCTAACCTACATAGATGGTCTCTAACCTACATATTGTTTCTACCATACATAGATTGTCTCTAACCTACATAGATGGTCTCTAACCTACATATTGTTTCTACCATACATATATTGTTTCTTCCCTACATTGACTGTTTCTTCTACATAGGATTGTTTTTCTCTGCATAGACTGTGTCTTCTACATGGGATTGTTTCTGCCCTACATAGATTGTTTCTTGCTACATAAGATTATTCCCCCATGACTCGGCATTAATTCTTCTTATGAATGTTATCGAACATTCCTATTTAAAATACGGCTATGTGGAAATTACACTCTACATAAAGTTCAGAAATTTTTAAAATCATGTGTCCAATAACATTAAACGATAGCAGTTCTCCAAAATTTCACATCATATTCTACTGTTTAAGTATACTGCATAATTTTTATGAAATTTTGCAGGTTTTTTTTGCTACATTATCTCAGTTTTTTTTATTTTTACTTTATTTCTGGAAGTATATAAAACATTTGAGTTACCAAAGCAGGATTGATATTTTAAATAATAACTTAAGATATAGAGGAAAGAATGTGGGAAATAAGACATTCAAATAGCTTTACTATAAAGTGACAGTTATTGATGAATGTTTAAAAATGTTTACTTTCTTTTTTTTTTTCATGCATCTAGTCTTCAAATTTACATTACATTCTTGTCATGTAAGTTTAAACTTGAATAAAATAAATATTTCATAAATAGAAATTCAAAACATTTTCTAACATGTTTTTCTAGACAACTTGGGTAAGATTATTTTGATATGTGTCTTACACGCCGTTGATAAAATGGATTCTTTTCTGAAAACTAAAATAACCCATTGATATATTTAGTATCAGGAGAAATATAAACTTCAAAACGTTCACCTAAAATTGACATGGCAGGACAGAGAACTTGCGATAGCGATTGACAATATTATATCCAATGTTTCCCATGAATTCTAAACCTAGAAAACATGATGACACCTATGACACGAAAAGCATGCGAAAAGTTAAAAATAAAACCCCAAATAACATACCAGAATACGAAACAGTTTTAGTTTTGCATTTGTCAAAAATATATATCATAAATATAAAAATAGATTTCTCTGCAATAATAAAATAATGTTTCTTCACGGCACTTTTAAAAATGAGTTAAATAAACATATTTAATTTATTTTTTTTATTATTAATTCTTTCAGAATATTTTAAAGTTCAAATTTTTTTTTTTAATTATGCTTATTAAAGGAATTTATACCAAATTAGACAATAACCTTTCTTTCATTATATATTAAGTATATATTAAAATTTATTGTTGTTATTATTGGCTATTTATTCAAAATGTTAAATTTATTACAATAGTTTACTAAATGGATAAAATATAAATAATTTATAAATATATAGAGTACTCAAACCAAGGTTTAAAGACTTGAAAATTGTACAAATTATATCTAAAAGAATTAGAATAACTGACTAATTGTTCCAAAGAAATGAATGCAAACAAATAAAAAATATAATAAAATAAAATATTGTAAATAATGTCGATACATATTTGAAAGAAAAATATATTTGCAAGTTATAGGATTTGTATTCAGAATATAAGATGTCAAAATAACAAGTAGGAATAAGAAATAGTAAAAGTAACACAGAACTTCGCTTTTTTTCCGTTGAATCATTATTTTATATAAAAATATGGTATGCAAATGTAGTTTATTTTTCAAAGTATGACTTTTTACAAATAGAGCAGCAATTAAAATTGAAATTTAGTTCTTTTTTCTCCCTCAATTGTTTGATTTTTGAGTGAAATACATGACAGGATAATACTTAGCAAAATATTTTATTTCTAGGATATAAATAAAATATTTTGATATTTTATTTTATCTAAAAATTAATACTTTTAATTTAATAAATCTAATAATTATCTTTCATTTATCTATCTGTTATAATACAAAGTATTTCATTTGTTTTTAAAAATTTCATAATACGAATTGAAATAAATAAAAAAATCTTTAGTTTATTCGAAAAATTTCTAAGCTCAGTTTGTAATTATATATTAAATATTTCTTAAATACAATTTTTCATATTGATATTTTAGAATAATGTTGGAGATACTTCAAGAGGATATTTTTTTTACTACTTATGTTTAATTAATTTTCTTATAAACATAAACGTAGGACAAAAAAACTTATGACAAATTTAAGAAGGGTTAACAACTAATTCTTCATTGATAATATCTCAACTAAACTGTAAATGAATTGATGAAATAATAAATGTTTTAATATATTATTTTCACTTATCTATATTTGATCAAATGAATACACAATTAACTAAAATTAAAAAAAAAAAAATGTTTTAAATTATCATTTATTCAAAGTAAAGTACTGTCGATTCCGCTTATAAAACTGACATAAATTATGTTATAAATAACCAAAATTGATTTGATCAGTAACGACAATGCCATCAAATTAAAAGATTAAAGAATAGCTAATCAGATATGCAACTATATTGTCTATCAAAAATGCTTATTATTGCATTAAGTAGTATGATCAGTAATTCACATTTTAAATCATAAATAGGAAAATCAATTTCTCCTTCATGGCCTTCTACAGAAGTAATACCTATCAATAATTAGAAAATTAATGTCGTATCCAATTATTTACTATGAATATAATAGTGATTACTAAGTGCAGTTCAAATATTTTGTTAGCGAATATGGAAAGTACAACTTATATTATATACAGAGTACAAAAATAAAAATTAATTTTTATTCACTTTTATTTCTTTCACATATTTAAACTATTCTTTTTCAGCACGCAGCATGAAATATAAACTTATTATAAAAAACTATAATAAATGAAATTATTCCTTGAATTTAATTAAATAAAATAACAATACATTTTCGAAAGAAACGTAGATATTTCTAATTTTAAGTTCCGTTTAAGAATATCATATGTATGAGTTTTCAAATATAAAATTTCTTTAACATGAGAAATATATCTATAGCAGTACGCTAAATGTTGAAATCATAAAAACAAAATTTCCATTTGAAATTGTAGAATGGCGGAATGTTGCAACCATACATTTTTAAAAAGTTTCAGTAAAATAATGCAAAAATGTTTTATCTTTAGAAATATAAATTTGAATTTTGGAATAAGTAATAAGATTTTTTTTTCATTTGTTTATAATTTGTAGGGTTTGAAATAATAACTAAGCATCTTGAGAATAAAGTTTGGTTAAATAAATGAATTATTAATAATTTTTTTTCTAAAAATAATTATTGTTCTAAATATAATTACTATATTGATAGAAATTTTTATTGACCTTTTGTAAATATATATCTATAAATTACTTTATGAAACGAGTTATAACGTAACTGTGTTTGTGGTAGACAAACTATGTCTATAAATTTCTTATAACAGGTGTTTTTTACTTTTCGGGGTTGTATATCTATGTAATATACCACATAGAAAATATTCGTCTGATAGCAATAAATACAAATGTCTTGTACAGAAATCCATTCCTTATTAAAAACAAAAAGATCATTAAATAAATTATTCATTAAAAATGCTTTTAAATTAAATTAACCATTAAAAGACAAAATTAAATGGAATTAGTTATAAATGTGAGAATATTATCAGAATAATTAAAATTTTTATTCAAATCTGTAATACATATTTTGAACAGATCGATTTTTATGTTATTAAAAGTTAAAAGCTTTAGTGAATGAATGAATGCACAAAAAATTGCAAAAATACTAATTAATAATAAATGATAATAATAATAATAATAATTGAATAAAATTTTTAATTATTATTATGTCTAAGTTAGATACATATTTCAAACATATTTTATGTTTTTAAAAGTTATAAGTTTCATTGAGTGAATGAAAGCACAAAAAATGACAGAAATATTGATAATTAATAATACTAGAAATAATAATAATTTAAATTTTTATTCAAAATTATGATATATTTTAAACATATTGATTTTATGTTATTAAAAAGTTATAAGCTTCCTTGAGTGAATGAATGCACAAAAAATGGCAGAAATAATGATAATTTAAATTTTTATAATAATTTAAATAATAGAAATAATAATTTAAATTTTTATTCAAAGTTATAATACATATTTTAAACAGATCGATCTTATTTAATTAAAAAGTTAAAAGCTTCAATGAGTGAATGAAAGCATTATATATGTTGGTAATGAATGCAAAATAAGACAGAAATAATTAATAATAATTATAATAATAATTTAAATTTTTATTTAAAGTTATAATACATATTTGAACAGATCGAGTTTATGTTTTTAAAAGGTAAAAAGCTTCAATGAGTGAATGAATGCACAAAATATGACAGAAATAATAAGAAATTGCAAATTTTAATAATTACCATGCTAATAAAATTACAAGTCAGAGTATTTGTCTTATTGAATATCAGTTAAATTATCTGATATGTAGATTTATTCGACTTTAAAATATTGTGCAACATTTTATTTATATTGAATACTACAGTACAGAGTATTTCATTTTTACCAAAATTAACATGTAACTTATAATTATGTATTTTAAATATATATATAAAATCTTATAAAAATTGGTATAAAGATATTATCACACATTTCATCTGTTAACAATGAATGTTGTCACTGGTCTGTTTACTTTTTTTCTAAAAAAATAGTCATTCATAAATGTTACGTCACTGACCCTGACATTGACATATATGTAATTAACGAAAGGAGTTAGATATAAAATAAATTGAAAGTTAGTTTAACATTATTTTAGGGAAGATATTATATTATAAAAGAACACATGATGTTCGAAAGGTGGACAGAAAAGAGCATAGTAAGTCAAATAAACAAAAAATTACAGAAATGGCTGGCCAGGATAAATATTAAAGATATTTTTAATATTGTTTTAGATATAAAAGTTAGTTATAAAAGTTAGACATAAAAAATAAATTGAAAGTTAGTTTTTAACATTATTATAGGGAAGATATTATATTATAAAAGAACACATGAAGTTCGAAAGATGGACAGAAAAGAGCATAGTAAAGTCAAATAAACAAAAATTACAGAAATGGCTGACCAGGATAAATATTAAAGATATTTTTAATATTGTTTTTGTGCTGTGGGAGTTATGCTTATTATACATAAAATTTATAAAACTTCATGCATGAAAATTACCCGCAGATTACATTATAGTTTAAAACATCAAAACAATATTAAAAATATTTTTAATTAATATTCATCCTGAACAGCAATTTTTGTAACTTTTGTTTATTTGACTCATTATGTCCTTTACTGCCCATCTTTCGAGCATCATGTGTTCTTTTGTAATGTAGTATCTCCCCTATAATAACGTTAAACTAACTTGCAATTTATTTTTTATATCTAACTCTATTGGTTAAATACAAAAATAATAATGTCAATGACCCTGACATTCACATATATTACATGATTATATATTATATTATGATATTTTTGGACATATATGTTATTTTTATGTCAGATCATTGACAATGTTATATGTCAATGTCAGGGTCAGTGAAAAGCTATAAAATTGCTTTAGGATAAATATTAATTAAAGATATTTTTAATATTGTTTTTGTGTTGTGGGTCTGTGGGTCTATGCATATCCAGGGCCGGATTTAGATGAAAGAGGCCCTAGGGCTATTCCATTTATGAGGTCCTTTCAACTCTCATTTTTAAGTTTGTAAAATTACATGTGAGATAATAAAATATTGTTATATATATCAATATGTTAAATATAACATGTTGTGATTGGTACTCTTTTTACAAAAAATGTGGCACGGATAATAAATAAAAAAAAAGTCGAGAACACTTATTTGGACATTTATTCTCAGCACCATATATAGTACTTGTAACAATAACTAATCAAACATAACACACAACATTTACAAAGAAAACAAAATTCAAATAATAAAAATCTTTTGACTACGAAAATAAAATATGCAACAAAAATTATCATATTTTCTATCAAACTAAATTAAATATGTTCAATACATTGAAGATTAAGGCAAATTCAATTCAGATAAATTTACTACATAATTTCTCCTTATTTTAGATTTAGTATTTTAGTGTTTACTTTTTTAGAATAGTGTAATTCTAATTTTTCCAACAATTTGAATGTAGGCCCCTGTTGATCTTGAGGCCCTAGGCTGAAGCCTAGTTAGCCTATAGGAAAATCCGGCCCTGATATTATCCATAAAAATTTATAAAACATCATGCATGAAATTGACCTACAGATAACGTTATAAAATATTGAATAGTTCCCTTGTATACCCAATGTTAGCCGAGCCATCATAACACTTCTCGCAAGAGATAATACAAACTGTTTGACGATGGGAGTGGCCACTAAAAAATTAATATCAACGAAGCAATATTTTGAGGCCCGTAGATTGAAAAGGAGACTCTAATTTTCGATGAAAAATCATTTTCTTATACAGGAAGTGCATGAAATTTTCCCTCGCAATAATCCTTTTTGATGTTGTTAGTGATGTAAACGCAATTAGTGAAAAATCCTTCCGCTGAAAGTATCTCTCTGTAATTTTAAAATTTTCCTTCCAAAGTGGCGCAGACTGAATGGATAAATTTGGACAAAAACCACAGAAATTCATGTTGTTTACCCACTTCGCGAAAATTGTGATACACTCATCATAGATTAGTGTTCAGTTTCATTACGTCAATTTTGGAATGGATAAAACAGATGAATTCAGTAATTTTTTCCAGTATCATTTTTAAAAGAAAGCACCTTCTTGTCTCTATTCTTTTGACTAAAAGAGAAAAACATAAAATTATGCAATAAATATAAATCTTTTAAAAAGAATAAAAAAGGTTTATAAAAAAGAAAAGGTAGAATAAAAAGTGGAATTGACTAAATGGTATTTCTATATCCAAAGCAAATTACAATTGGCAACGTTTATAATTTAATACATTTTTTGTATCTTTTGCATTTTTTATTATATTTTTTTGATATTGAAATTCTTTTTTTTGAGAAAAATGAATAGTTTAAAATTTATTTAATTGTAAATTTTATTTTATATTCTAATTTAATCTTTCTTTTTTCCAAGTATTTTATGTATTTAGAAATCAATTATCTTTTGATTTTCCATATTTCTGAACAATACTATTAAAACTGTTATTTGTGTTTCTTAATACTTACATTTTAATGAAGCTCCAGAATTAAGTCAAATATAAATAAATTAAATGATTTTAATTACTTACATTCTTGATGATAAAAGCAGAGCAGAAACTACAGGATTAAAAACATAGCTTTGCAGGATTAAAAATATATAGTCATTTATTGGCATTGTTTGGTTTCATAAAATATTTTATACACAATTTTAATCGTTACAAAATGTATTATATTCATTAAAAAGAAATAGAAAATACAACAAAATATCATTTCACCTAATTGAATCACCATTTTCTTTCATAAATAATAAACACACAAGAAGCACTTGATATGAACATTTTTATGTCTTATGATTTAAGTATCTCTCGTAATTTTAAAATTTTTGTTCAAAGAAAACTCAGACTGAATGGATAAATTTGGAAAAAAGCCACAGAAATTCATGTTGTTTACAATTCATGAAAAAATTGTGATACAATCATCATAGATTAATATTCAGTTTCATTAAATCAATTTTGGAATGGATAAAACAGTTGAATTCAGTAATTTTTTTCCAGCATTATTTAAAAAAATATATCTTTTGTTCTATTCTTTGACTAAAAGAGCAAAATATAAAATATGCAATAAATATAAATCTTTTAAAAAGAATAAAAATGGTTTATAAAAAGTAAAGGTAGAATAAAAAATGGCTAATTTCAAATGGCACATTGACTAAATAGTATTTGATATCTCTAAGACAGTTTATAATAATTGGCAACATTATAATTTGCTACATTTTTGTATCTTTTTTAATTTTTTTTTTTTTGGACATTGGAAATTCTTTTATTCAAAATTTATTTAATAGTAAATTTTATTTTATATACTAATTTAATCTTTTCAAAGTGTTTTATAGTATGCATTTAGAAATCAATCCTCCTTGATTTTTAATATTTTTTGAACAATAAAATTAAGACTTTTATATGTGTTTCTTTATACTCACACTGTATTGAAGTTGCTGTATCAAATTAAATACAATTAAATTAAATGATTTTTTATTAATTACATTCTAAGGAAAAGTAACAAGAGCAATGTCTTTCAGTTTTGCAGGATTAAAAATACATAGTTATTGACATTTTTGGCTTCATGAAAACTATTTTTAAAATTTTAATCAATACAAATATATTATATTCATTACAAAAGGAATAGCAACATACAACAAAATATCATTTTCACCAAATTGAATCACCATTTCTTATCATATACAATTAAACACACAAGAAGCACTTGATATGAAAATTTTAATATCATATTAAATATATATATGATAATGAAACATTTCTTTTTGCAACTATTTAGTTTAATATAATCATTCATTAGCTGTGATTTGTTTCTTTAAAATTCTATACGTAGTATCTAGCTTTATGTGATCTAGGATGATTTTATGATTGATTGATAACAAATGATTCTTGTTTGAAGATTATACTATTCCTTTCCTTAGTTTTCAATGTTATTGGGCAATTTGATAAAATTCTTTAATGAGGTTGACATATTAATGTTCTATAGAATTTCAAAAAATACAATTGGATTAAATGGATTTCTTCTTTCATCCATTTAAGACTAACATTGTGAAAATACAGCATGAAATATATTATTTCTTTTCTATTTTCTGTGATAATTTTTCAAATCTTTTTTACTATGCCATATAAGGGGGAAAATACATTTCGAACTCATATGATAATTTTTATAAAGAATATTCGTTCTTTTTAGACGATTTTTGAGACTTAGTAAAAAGGGCAACTAAAATATGAGTGGCGTAAATACAACCGAATTATGAATGGTCTGGACCAATTTGTTAATTTTGTTGCAATGTTTAGAGTAAAAATAAAAGGCAAAAATGATGATGCCCATTTTTACTAATTTACTAACTTCATTGACGTTGCAAAATAATATCTGGAAATTAAATAAATTACTTTGTGATTTAAAAACTTTTCTTCTTATTTTCCAAAAGATCTTGCAAATAAGGATATTATTGATAAAAATGAAAGATACTTATGCTAAACACCCTCGACCATCTTCATCTTTCTCACATTATTTTGAACGCCATTGTATGAACGAATTTATCCATTCTGGGGAAAAAAAGGATACAATCGATCATATTATTAATAAAAACCATTCAAAGGAAAGACAAAGATGCAAATTTCGTGGTGGCCAAACTGTAAAAACACTTAAAAAAATATATTTCTTGCATTGTGTTGAACGCCAATCTTTCTTAAAATTTATCAATTCTGAAAAATAAAAAAAAAAGGATCCAATCAATCATATTATTAAGAAAAACCCTTTAAAGAAAAGACAAAAATACAGATTTTGTGGGTCAAACTATAATGTGTCTTTACAAAGAAAATTCTTTAAGAAAACTTCATGTATTAGAAAAATAATCGTTTTTACTGACGTTGTATTTACCACCATTTTGCATCTCCCATAAAAAATAATTTTTTTCATTTTCCTTTGATGTTTTTAATTAGACTCTTATAAATGCAATAATTAAATTTTGTTCATTTCTTACAAGAGGGATCCTTATTGAGTTGAATTAATGAGCAAGTGCAAATAATATTGCCCAGTTATGAGACGAAACAACTTAATAGCTGACGACTAAAATTTTGAAGGCATTGAAAGGCGAAGAAAATTTTGAGGATTGATGTGCATAAAAAAAAACTTCCACATATTCTTTCAAAAATATTACATCTATCGCATTTATCTAAGCAGTTATATAAATTATTAATTTTTATATTTAAAATAATATATAAAGAAGAAAATTCCTCCAATAATTGCTGACTGATATACTTTTTACTGGTACAAAAAAAAATTCCACAGAAATAAAAAGAAAAGAGTTAAAAATATTTTACAACGAGTGTCTAAATAATTTGATCTTTATAAAGGGTATTTTCCAAATTCCCACTGGTAGAGTTATCAAGAAAGTAGATTATTACATAGAGCTGGTTGTTGTCAAAGGAGCATAGATCATTTATAATCTCATAGGTATGCAAACTAGAATTATTTTATTTTGGGATTTGAAAACTAATCGAAATTTTTCTTTATGAATCGTATATTTGAAAATAAATTGTTTTGTTAGTTAGTGGATATTAGAAGTTATAGTTATTATAGATTGGAAGGGTAAATAGTTATGTTTTTATAAATTCTTTAAAATTGGCAATATTTAATTTTTTTGTTTTATCAATTTTTTAATGTGAAATTTTATTTCTTTTCTAAATAAATGAAATATTTTTAAAAAAGTTTTGTTTCTAATATTTTTTAATTGTTTGTTTTTGTTTGTTTTGTGATAAAAAGAAAAAAAATTGGAAATTTTATTATGCGAAAGAAATATATTCCAAAAAAGAGTAATCTGAGAAAAATTAACTTAATAAAAAATGCGAGGAAGATTTATTTTAGGTTAGTTTTTTTTTTTTAGATTATTTTTGAGGTGGTATATTTTTAATAAATCGTGTTTATTTAAGCAGTAACAAATTTTAAATATCTTTCCAGGCATCAGTTGTTGAACACACGTAAAGTTTGAAAGTAGAAAGAAAAAAAAAATTTAAACTATTTAAAAAAATTCAATGAATTTTTATTTTTTAGTATTTTCTAATACTTCAGTCTGGGTCTATTGATAAATTGTTTGGACTTAGCAGAAACAAAATTTTTTACCAAACTGAAAATACTTGCCTTAAAATGTGTTCAATTAATCACAAGAAATCAACCACTGTCATTGTAGTTAATGGGGGAATAATGATTAATATTTTTTATAAATTATCAATACAGTTAAAAAAAGTTTTTAATCTATTTCATGGTTTGAGATTTTTAAAAGTATATTTCAAATCAGAAAAGTATATTTAGCAACCTAACTTATTTTTTGCTTTCTCATGTTTCAATGGAGAATCGACAAACCAGAATCTATGACTCCTATTGAAGCAATGGTCTATAGAGACTATCTATAAATCAAAAAGCAATATTAGTTTATTGACTTCAATCATTTTATCATGACATGTTTTTTCTTAATACCGTACATTCGCATGTACAATTATTGAATGTACTTATGCTTTTTTTATTTAGCATTCTATATTTTTATAATTATAAAATAAATATTCAACAAAAAACAGTTTAAATAAAACTATCAAAACTTATCAAAAGGACAAATATTAAGGCTGTTTAATTTGAGAGAAAAAAATTATACTGAAAGAGATGTTTTAATTTTCTTTATACATATACGTTATAATTACTGTGTTTAATATTATTTAAATTTCATAAAGGTAAACTTTCATTCAAAAATAGTATCGGTTTATTGATGTTCTAAATTACCATTTTAAATTTTGATAAGGACTAAAAATAGCTTCTAGGGACTTGAGCAAAGAGGAAAAATTGTTTCCGATAAATTGAGGCAGGAATTAGTTATCGATTGGATCTTAATAATGTTCAGCAAAATGAAAGTACAGAAAGTTGAAAGTGGCGGAGGAAGTTCGTGACATAGAATTTTAATTGCTATATTTATTCAACTAAAATGAGCTCGAGGGTTGTGTTTGTGAAATGCTGTCATTTTGCAATATGTAAACGAAATTTTAGATTTTTATTTTAATAAAGTGAAACTAATGAAACATTTCTTTAAATTCAAAATTCAAAATCCTTAAAAATGTACAGTTACAGTTTTAAAACATTTTCTCTAACGCTATAGATTTTATATTAATCTTTTTTTTTGCATGTAAAATTCTAAACCATGCAATAAATAATTCATTTAATATTTAATGTTGCTTTTTAATACTTTTTTTTTTTTTTTGATGTAAAAATATATTAGTATCATAATGTATATTTTAATGTAAAAATTATTACAGATTTAAAACATTTTCTCTGTCGTTATAGATTTTATATTAATTTATCTGCATGTAAATTCTAAACCCTGTAATAAATTATTAATTTAATATATAATGTTGTTTTTTAATACCTTTTTTTTTTTTTCTTTTGATGTAACTTAGTATCATAATATATATTTTAATGTAAATATTATTACAGTTTTAAAACATTTTCTTTGTTTCCATAGATTTTATATTAATTTCTTTGCATGAAAAATTCTAAACCATGTAATAAATTATTAATTTAATATATAATGTTGTTTTTAAATATCTTTTTCTTTTGATGTGGAAATATCTTAGTATCATAATATATATTTTAATGTAAAAATTATTACCTTTTAAAACATTTTCTCTGTCACGATAATTTTTATATTAATTTCTTTGCATGAAAATTCTAAACCATGTAATAAATTATTAATTTAACATATAATGAAGTTTCTTAATATCTTTTTTACTTTTGATGTAAAAGTTTTTAGTATCATAATATATATTTTAATGTAAAAAATGATTACAGTTTTAAAACATTTTCTCTGATTTATTTTAATTTCAGAGATTTTATTTTAATTTCTTCGCATGCAAATTCTAAGCCATGTAATAAGTTATTAATTTAATATATAATGCTCTTTTTCAATATTTTTTTCCTTTTGATGTGAAAACATCGTATTATTATAATATAATTTTAATGTAAAAATTATTATAGTTTTAAAACATTTTCTCTACTATAGATTTTATATTAATTTTTTGCATGAAAAGTCTAAATCGTGTAAAAAATTATTAATTTAATGTATAATGCCCTTTTTTAATATTTTTTTCTGTAAAAAATATCTTAGTATCATAATATATATATATATTTTTAATGTAACAATTATGAACACTATATTTTTATTTATCTTTCATAAAACCCTAATGAATATGAAGAGCTCTTATCATGTTCATTTCTCTCTTTCTCTCAATATATACATATATATATATTGTTTATATATATATATTTTTTGTAAGATTTATTGTATTCCAATAAATCATTGAATATTTAAAATTAAAAAAAAAAAACAAGTAATATAAAATCTTTTTTAAAAAATCAATTCCTACTTTTTTTCACTATATTGCAGAAAAGTCCTTTACAAATAAAGTTGAAATTTTCCTCTTACATCTAGCGACATCTATTATTGGATACATACAACTTAAATCTAAAAAAAAAAAAAACTAAAATTAATTAATTAAATTTAATTAATGAGTTTATATTTGAAAAAACTGTATTAACATCAAGTGTCATCCACTATAAGTTCAAAAAAATGTATTTGAACTTGAGTGGATGAATAAAAAGTATTTTTTAACGATTTAAAATTTGAACAAGATATATATAGGGAGAGTGTGAATTAATAGTAGGAATCGAAAAAGATATAAAAATTCTAGTTTAGAAACCACGTTAAAAATTTGTACAATTTATTGCAAGAATAATTTCAATCAATAAATGGGAAAAAAAAAAACCAAATTTATTAAATTTGAATATTTAGTATTTATTATTGAATAGTAAATGTTTTATAACGCTTTTAAATAAATTTAATAATTTGTTGTTTAATTTTTATATTTAATATATTCAAAGTATATTTAATTAATAAATACAGTAAAAAATACCTCCTATATTGTTTAAAATATGTGAAAACTGAATCTTATCAATTAAATAATTTTTAATGCTTTAATGAAAAAATTTATTACATAAAACATCTTTAAATAACTTTTATATGTTAATTTCTCAGTGAGAAAATCAGTCATGAATAATATCTCGTGGAGGCTGAAAATAATTAAATTCAGTTAAACATTTTGTATAATTTAGAATCAAAAGTGTCTCTTAAGTATGAGAACAAAGTGCAAGAGGACAGTTCAGGTAGAAAGCGAGGACAAGTGTTAAAATTAAAGGGATAATCTAATTTACAATATCACATAATTTTGCCTGCTTGCTTCCAGTTTAAAATGCTCATCTCGCAGATTTAATTAAGAAAACTAGAATAAGTAGGGGATGCAAATTAACTTGCATTTTTTCCACGTCATAAAATTAAATTATCGAACTAATTATAGACGTACTTTAGGTTAAAATAATTGCTAAAATAACACAAATGGATGAGAATATTAAAATAATTCATTCAATTAAGACAAATAATTATTTTGAGGTAGAAGTATTTGGAATTGTAAATGTTTTGAATGAATTGTTTTAGAAAGATTTTTAATGGTGTAATATAGAATTCGGAATAAACTAGTAAGGTTTTGTTATCGTAAAGGGTTTGAAAATAATCGGTGTAAAGGGTTTGAAATACTGTGATAGGGAACATTTAAATTTTCAAAAACATTTTAGAATTTTATGATGTAAAAATATTTTTTTTCAAATAATTTAAAAATATTCATTAAAAGATGAAATAAAATTATATTCGATTTATTTATAACTTCAAAATGTTTCTTTAAGATCTTTAATTAAAAAAAATGTTCATTTATAGTTTGTTTTTATTGATCATTTTCGTATTTATTGTCATGATATAGATATACAAAGATTTTATAAACACGATTAAATTAAAATTATGTTGTCTTTTATTTTACATATTTTTTAAAAAAGTATAATACTTTAAAGAAATAATCTTTGAAATAGTTTTAAAAAAAAAATCTGATAAAAAAAAAAAAATATGTTTTAAGTTTAAATACTAAAATTTTTAGAATTGTATTAATATTATTTTTGAAAAAGTAACTTTTTTTCATAATGCAATTTTTTAAATGAACAGAAAAATTACATCAGCCTTTTGAAGATTTTTAGAGAAATTCTGTAACAGAGAAGAAATAACAGATTGTTCTTTTGAAAATTCAGTGTATTAATACAAGAATAACAAGAATTAACTAATATAAAAAAGAAACAGGGCTTATTCATTTTAGAAATATCAAGACTTTTACTTTTTTTGTTTTCTTAGAAAGTAGAAAAGTTTATTACTTTTAATTTAAATTTATTTTATATATTGAGTATAATTTAATAATAAATAAAACTTTCCGGATAACGTCCCAATGCATCATTGGATATTATTATTTACAAAGAAAAAGAAAAGAAATATTACATAGAAATTTGTAGAATAATCATGCAATATAAAATGAACTATATGCAATATTTTAAATGAATAGAAAAATTGCATCTGTCATTTGAAGACTATTAGAGAAATTCTGTAGCAGATAGTTTTTCTTTTAAAAATCAGTGTATTATTACAACAATAACAATAATAATGGGAATGGATAATATAAAAAGAATTTCTACATTTTTTTCCCTATGGCTTTTACACATAAAATTGATTTTCCTCTTACATCTGGTGCCATCTATATAGATACATAACTTAATCTAAAAAAAACTAAAATAATTCATTAAATTTATGAATGAATTTATATTTGAAAAACTGTATTAACATCAAATGTCATAGTGGATATATGAAGTATTTATTAACGATTTAAAATTTGAGCAATATATAAAAAGAAACATGACTTATTCATTAGAAACATCAAAAGACCTATTTTTGGAAAGTAGAAAGGGTCATTGCTTTTAATTTAAATTTATTGTATATATTGTGTGTAATTTAATAATAAAATGATAAAAAAAGCTACAAGAAATGAATCTTGGGTATTATTATTTAGAAAAAGAAAACAAATATAATATAGAAATTTGTAGAATAATGATAATGTAATGAAACTAAACTATAAATGAAAAAATTATTGCATATCAAAATTTTTGTGCTGTATTCAATTTTAAATTTGTTCTTTTTTCATTAAAAAAATATAAAACTACTTAGGTAAGCATTAAGATCAGTTTCTGCAACAGATAAATTGCTCCCGTTAAATTTTTCAATCGAACAAATACTCCACATGTAATGATAATTATTTATTAGTGTTTTTATATATACAAAAAAAGACCTAAGCTGTTTTAAATAAACAAAATACAACAATGTTTAAACAAATTAATTCTTAATTAGTCAATGAAATTAGTCTTGTTCTTAATGATTAAACATTAATTATGTTTACTCGTTTTTTGTCTTTTTACTTAAATATTTTTTAAGATAGTACGTTGAAGATCTTGATTTTATTTTA
The DNA here is from genome assembly GCA_021605095.1 of Caerostris extrusa. NCBI lineage: Eukaryota > Metazoa > Arthropoda > Arachnida > Araneae > Araneidae > Caerostris > Caerostris extrusa. The sequence continues at coordinate 23,918 of BPLR01004798.1, read as the reverse complement.
TAATTGATAGAAATACTTTCTTTTTCAAATAATCTTTTATTTGCTTGAGTGAAAAAAAAAAAAACTTTAAATTAAAAAAAAATAAAAACAGTGGTAATGAAAAAATTAGTCTATTTTTGTGAATTGAAAAAGAACGGAGTATTACTTTGAATGTATAATCTTAGCTCCTCACAAATAATTAATTCCTTCCCTTGATTAGTAATTAAAGATTTTTTTTTATTTTCCAGCATCTATAATCGATCAATACCCTAGAACTGATTAATTTTACAATGAAAAAAGAATTGCATTAATTACATATGTAAAAAATAATGTACCCGCTTTGTTTAATTGTTTAATATTGTTGTTAGAATAAAGATTTTTGTTTTAGTAGAGTTAAATATTATGGAGGGATATAGCAGGAATCTATCATGCATTCCCTCAAAAGTTATAACCTTGAACTCAAAGTTGACAGATCATCTTCTTTCAAGGACGGATTGACCCATAAATTACGTTTTGAACTTTGCCAGTTTTTTTTTCGCCCGTTAAACTTTGAACCGATAATGGGAGAGTGAAATAGAGAAAAGGGAGTATGCAGAGTCGAGTGGAGATTCTAATCAGTACAAAGGGCGCAAAGACATTTAAACGATTTATTTTCTTATTACTGTCATATTTATTATTATTTATTTTTTTATTTATTTTTATTATTATACATTTTTTATTAATTCTTATAAAAAATATTGATTATTTTTATTTACTAATCCTAATTATTTCTTTTTATTCTCTTTACAGAGCATGTGTTCTATTTAATTTACTTCTTTTAAAATTTTAAATTTTGAATTTCTATAATTATGCAAGTTTTTAATAAAAATTATGATATGGAGGTACAAGGTTATTACCCTAGGTACTCCAAATAAACATCAGCCGTTACGCTTAAACGAACTGGCTTTTAAGATGATTTTGAAAACACATGCTATATAATTTTGTTTCGTGTGTTATATGTTGCATTTGTACAGTGCTGTCTTAGCAAATTTTAATAAACAAAACAGATAAGGGTCCCATTTATATTATTTAAAGAAATAATTCAGTTTTACCTGAAACAAAACTGAATCACGACCACACGCATATCAGGCCCTAACTTTTACTGGTATAAATCAATTTAAATTATAATATACAATTTAATATATTATTTGTAGTTCGAGTCTTGCATTGAAAATAATTGTAATTGCTTGATGTGATGTAAACGCATGTTTGTGAAAATTGCAACACCATGAAGAACTTACGCGAGTGAGTGAAATTTTCAGGAAATGCAAATTAGCGCATGATATGCAAATGATTAGAATTTCAAATCCGTAGCGCATGCGTATGCTGAGCAGCGCCCTCTGAAGGCGGATGGATCAGAATAAATAGACGGCTGTAGCGAGGCGTGTATGGTTATCGGTGGTTATCTGCTAGTGGTAAACGTTATCTCAATCGTTACCTATGCCTCTTCGACGAAAGAGAGCGAGATTTGAACAACTTACAGAGTTTGAACGGGGGAGAATATTGGCTTTCGTGAAGCTGGATTGTCTTATCGTGCAGTAGCCGCTCGTGTGCAGCGTAACAGCAGCACAGTGATGCGTCTTTGGAAGCAGTGGACGGACGAGTGTCGGACAACTCGGAAATCTGGGAGTGGACCCCGAAATGTGACGTCAGCTCGCGATGATAGACACCTGGTCCGCATGGCGCTGACGGACCGTACAGCTTCCTCTGACAATTGGCAGCACAGTGGTCAATAGCTACAGGTGTTTCATTGTGTGCTTCATCAATTCGTAGACGTCTGCTGCAGCGTGGACTGCGCGCAAGGACTCCTTTATACAGGATCCCTCTCACGCTGAACCATCGCCGCCTGCGGCTACAATGGGCCGCTCAGCATAGAGACTAGCCTGCTGATTGGCAGCATGTCGTGTTTTCTGACAAATCCCGCTTTAATTTGTGGTACCATGATGGCCGCATACGTGTCGACGCTATGCCGGTGAACGCCACCTTCCGGAGTGCTTTATCGAAAGCCACAGTGGACGAACACCCGAGTTATGGTCTGGGGTGCCATAGCATATCATGGACGATCTCAATTGCTAAGAATTGTGGGCAATCTGAACAGCAACCGGTACATGGATATGTCGCCGATTGAACATGTGTGAGATTTCGTTGGTTGGCGTCTCGCTCGTGATCCTCGTCCTGTTGCTTCTGCAGACGAACTTTGGGTGCGCATACAAACAATATGGAATGCTCTTCCTCAGGCAGACATTCAAAATTTGTTTGACTCCATGGCACGTCGTGTAGCAGCACTTATTGCGGCGCGTGGTGACTACACAAAATACTGATTCCGATCTCTTGTTATCGTTTGTTTGCTTTGAACATTTAATCATTTATTTGTACCACTACCACTCAACTGTGTATTAAATTTCCTTCAATTATGACGATTCCTTCATGGTGTTGCAATTTTCCCAAACATGAGTTTAGAAAGTAAACAATTTTATGTTTTAGGTAATTATTTATGTGAAATTGTCATTAGCATTAGCAAGTTTATAAATTTACAACAATATTTTACAAGTTCAACTGTTTATCGAGAATAAATGTACTGAACTGAAAATGTAGTTTTACAAAATGCTTTTTAATTAAAAAATGATCATTTAAAAATAATTTTAAAGTCTCGGTTCAAATACTCTTTAAAAACTAATATTATTAAAATTAACAAAAGGCATTGACAACACAGCTGAAAAGAAAAAAATCACTATCATTGAAGGATTTTTGCTGTTAAATTTTCATTGATCTTAAGAAAAAAAAACTTTTTTTTTACTGTTAATATATTTTCAATAATTAAAACATTATATTTTAAAATATATTTATTAAGTAACTCAGGTAAGAAATATGTGATAGAAATATTTAAAAATATAAATTCTTTAGTCTGTTATTTATATCTTATTTATCGGGGATTTTAAGAATAATTTCAATCTTTAAACTAACCAATCCATGTAAACAATAACAAGTAATATAAAAAAAAAATTGTAAAGTCAATTCCAATTTTTTTTCACTATTGTGACCAATTTTTTTTCACTATCTTTTTGTATCCATTATAAATAAATTTAATTCATTTTTTAAGTTTATCTGGCGCCATTTATTGGTAGATATATGCAACTTAAAACTAAAATTAATTGATTAAATTTAATGAATGAATTAATATTTGTAAAAACTAATTTAACATCAAGTGTCATCCCCTACAAATTAAAAAAATTTATTTGAACTTCAGTGGATGAATAACAAGTATTTTATTAACGATTGAAAATTTTAACAAGATATATATAGGGAGAGTGTGAGCTAATAGAAGGAATTGAAAAAAAATCAATTTTTGTAATAATCTATTTCATAATTTAATTCTATAAATATTGAAATAGTTTTATAATTAATAATTTAGCTTTTAAATACTGGGACATCGAATTTGTTTTTGTTTAATTAAAGAACTTTGTAAATTAGAATTCATTAACATATCATTGTGTCATGTGTTATTTTTCATTGTTAATTATGTTTTTTTGGCACTGTTATCTTTTATAAACCTTTAAGACACGTTTGTTATTATATGCAATCTGACCTTACAAATTAAAAATACATTTCCAACAAATAGAAATTAATTATAATTCATATTTAATTTCAAAGTATTTAAATTAGATCATAAAAATGAATAATTGTTACAAATACAATATTTCGACAACAACAATCTATAATCAGAATCGTCTTAGCAATTGATGATACTTGATCGCAGACAATTATAATAGAAGAAATAATTCTCATGATATTCATTTTCTAATAAGATTATTATCAATTAAAATCGTCCACCTAATGCCACAAAAATAATTGGAAAATAAATCAATTTCGAATAACCTACATGATTGTAATAGAATACAACCAATTCCATAAAAGAATCAATTTTTCTCTCAATGTAGCCAGTAGAAAAAAAAAGTGTAGATAATGCATCCGGGGATTATATTTTTGGAACGTTGTTTGGGACATTTTTATTCCAAACGATTTTCCTCGGTTATTTTTTTTTTTTCCAATTTGGTGCTCGGTTACTCGTAAGAAATGAAATTTCATATGTTTAAAAAAAAAAAAGCTGGCAACATCTCTTTGTTCCCTCTACAGTGCTTGTGGAATATGATCTGTTATTTAATTTAAAGACAATGCCAAATGCATGTCAATAAATATCAAATGAAAATAATATCCTGTTTTTATGATTTATATGAGGGTGTTTTTCTCAGTATATCATTAGTTAAAAATAGCTTGTTTTTAACATGCAGGAATTTCAGCAATATGATAACTTGTTTTTAACTGTAATTCTTTGTTTATTCATTTTTAATTGGATTGTGTTGGTTTTATAAGATTGTAACCTTTTTTGTGATGTATAAATAAAACTTCAGGAAATCCGTATTAATTTAATTAAATTACGCCTACAAATAATTTTTCGAAATCTGTTTGCGCTAAAAATAGTAATAAATCACTAAAACTAAGAAATTCTGGTTATCATAGAATATTGTAAACAAGATTAAATCTAATTTGAATCAGGGATTTAATTTAATTTAATTTTTTATGCTTTTTGGGCTGAATAAAACATCGTATTGACCTTGATAAACATGATTAAAAACTTTAATCCTGTTGAAAAATAAACTAAAATACTATAAAATATTAATGATGGCTACAGTTTTTCATAATTTATTTAAGACTTTAATTGACTTTTAATTTAATTTTATTTTATTTCATTAGACATGTAATTAAACGTTTAATTTGTTTCATTAGACGTTTAATTAACGTTTAATTTTAATAAGACGTTTAATAGTTAAGTAAAATAATCACTTTGATAACTTTTAAATAGTCAAATTGTGGTAAATTTATTCAAGAAATGCTTAGAAAAAGCATTTCTTGAATAAATTGCCACAATATAATTCTTTTATAGAATGTAACCGTAGAGTGATTCATTAGACTAATTTTATTAATGATGAGTTGATTATCTTAGACAAGTTCAATTTATGGTTACCATTTTCAAATAAATTGAATTAATTAAAAAAAAAAAGAATTTTATATTTATTTAAAGATAAAAATATTATAAAATTTTTGAATTTCAAAAGGAAATTTGAAAAGGAATATTAAAAGTAATAATAAAATTAAAAATTTATTTAATAATATAAAAGTTAAAAGAATATTTTATCGACTTAGTATATATTAACTGTTTCATTTATGGAAACATTTTTCATTTTACCTTCCAAATGTCATCATTTTAGTGTTCTCTTTTTTGAAATTCCAAGCACTTTGACCTGAAATTATTTGCTAATAGAACAGTAAATATATCAGATTCATCTTTATTAAGAACGTCCAATGTTGAAAACTTCCAACTTTGTAATCACAATTTGCAATCATAATTAAAAAACACCATAGAGTTGTCATCCGTGGGTTACAATTCCCTTTTTTTTCTGCCATTGACTTGAAAGTCTTCGCTTTTGATTTCCGTGTTGGGCTTGCACCTGAACTCTCAGATGCTGTATCTGTAAGGTTCCAATTTGCAATGTGTATTGCTTCTTCAGCTCTGGTAAGCTTTAGTTTTATGATAGATATACAAGAATATTTTTTTTTATTTCCAATGACAAGTTTACAGGACAACAGATACCATAAAAAAATAAATACAAAGGACAAGATAGAAATAAATGACATCAGTTAATCCATAAATTTGCAGAATAGGCAGTGCAGGGTAGGAAACAAGGCGAGGCATATCCTTAAAATCCTTTTTCTCTTCATATAATTTATTTCAACGTCGTTCTCCTACTCTAGTTTCCTGTTCCTTTTGGGGCTAGTATGCTCTATAAATCCGTCAACAATTACTTTTCATTTTGAACTTTGATTCTGAACTTTGTCAAAAGTTAAGATTGTACCCATCAATGAAGTATTAAATCAAAAATTTAATCTAATTCATCGCATTTCAAGATAACTTTGAAAAGTGGAACAAAATTATTAATTAAAAATTATATTTAACATAATTTCTTTTTGGCTGGAAGTTAGCATGTTGGACTCTTAAATTGCAGGAGTTTTGTTCGAAACCCAACAATCGATTCTACCCTGGGAATAGTCATTCCAAATTTATGTGGTACCAAAATTTGAAATAATCTTTTTTGGGATTATTGAATCTGCTATATCACATCCCATAGATGTAGATCTATGGTACTTAACTAGAGATTATTTCAAAGTGAATAAAAATCAAGTGCCTGACATTAGAAAAACAACAACAGACAGGTTTTTTTCCATTTAGAATGATTAGAGTGGCTTCTTTCAGATTGAAATTATTACTTTATTTAACAAATCAACAAAGTTCCAGTATTGTCAAAGATTGTCCAGTATTCCAGTCCAGTATTGTCCAGATATCAAAAACTAGTTTATTAAATACCATATATTAATGCTTTAATAGACTGTCTGCCATTTTTAAAACATGCAAGGGGCCCTCGATTTTCGCACATATTTTAAAATTTAACCTTTTAAATATTTTTGTTAATAATCAAACAATTTGCTTCCATGCAGAACGCTAATGTGAAAAGTGTTTGAAATTTGGCAGTTTATGAAAACTGTACCAAAAGCGGGGAAAAAAGAGATTCAAATTATTTTTGAATTCAATTCAGATGATTCTTTTCTTACCTTCCGTTTATTTGGGACTGAGTGGAGTCGTTTTTAGAAATAATGAAATATACTTGATTTTTTTTTCTGTTTTTGTTTGGAATATACTACTGTGTTGTTACTATAGCGTAGCCGAACAAGAGGTCGAAAGAGTTTCAGTATTGCATTAGGTGTGCGTTGTAATGTCTTAGCCTATGCTAGACCTATAACGGCTTCAAGAAGAGGGCCACTTTCAGGTTCATGGCAACACTTTTTAATTTTTATTTACAATCATTTTATATAAATATATACCATATATTACACCAAGGTCGGAGATTTTCAGAGTTCTCGAGTCTGCAACGAATCTACTGCACTCTTGTCTGCGGCAGACCTTAATTATCATACTGTGTGATACACGAAATCAAAAGGGGTTTACATTGTAAACAGGCTGAATCTCTGACATGTTTAGTCACTTTACAGAAAAGTGAAAACAACGCTTCTTGTCGACTCGTCGCTGAATGCGCTCCTCTCCTCCCCAAATATTCCTTTAAAAAAATCCTTCCAGAGTCCCCTTTTGACGGATTTTTTTAAAGGGAGGTTCTCTCACTTTTTATTGAAGTGGACACTTCTCAGCCCATGGTCTATTACCAATCAGGATGTAGTTCATATCCCATCTGCAATTGTTTGGACCTGTGAAGGTCGAACACACAATCGCTAATTTCACGATGTATCATTATCCATGACACTGATTATCTGCTATCAGATTTGAGGGATAGGTCGTTCTCTTTAAAACAAAACACGAATTGCATGTAGTATAAATATCCATGACACTAACTATCTGCTGTTAGATTTGAGTGATAGCTGGTTATTAAGCACTTGTTAAAGAATGTTACATTCCTTTCATCCAGGATCGGAAATTTTATTTATCTTCTCGTGGGAAAAATACTAAAGCGTCAATTTGTTGTGTGTTTGGCCAATTTATTTGTTTACGCTGAAATATTTCTTCTTATGAAGTATTTGTTTAATTATTAATCCAGTAAGAAGTTAAAGGTAAATGATACTTATGTTTTGGCTGAGTATCGTATACTCCAGCGAGTGAACTTTGAATTTTAAGTTTTGAACTCGAAGAAATGCGAATTGAACGAGCAGAGAAGATGGTAGCAGATAGCTGATATATATTAATATATATATACTACGGGGTCCGATAGAGTAGAGGACAATTGAAGTTTTGTTTACGACGAAAGGGAGTGAGGCAATGAAAGTTTTGTGAACCAGTTTTATTCTAGTTTTTTGTTCAATTTTGAGAAGAATCGAATTCTTAAGGTTAATTAAAACCTAAATAAAATATAATAAAATTTGAAATTTTTTTTCATATTTTATGTAAGAAATCTGACCTGTTCTCTCTAAATAGGACACTGAAATAAAGAGATTGAAATTTGCACTTGCATGTTTTCTCTTCCTTAGGGAAAACAAGTTTTACTTTATCCAAATAATACTTTTTATTTACTTGACAAAGTATTTTGTCGTATTTCTCCCAATATGTTTTGGGGTTTTCTTTACAAATGACTCTGTTTTTCCTTCTTAGTAGAAAATAACTGATACCATCTTTACACATGCCTTCTTATGCACTAGAAGGTGCAGAAGAGATCCTGGGGCTATCTTTTCATTAATCACACTCTTTTTTGAGATAAACTATTGTTATGCTCTTTTTAGTTATTAAAATATAAAATGTCGCTTGAAGGATACTACAATATTACCTCCCTCTTATAGCCCAAGGATCAAACAGTGATAGGTACTTTTTAAACGATGTTATATGAGGACAATAAAGACTAAGGCTGCCAAGGCAACTGACAATGAAGATGTGGCAAAAATATGCAGGGAAACTTCACCCGGTCCAAAAAGAGTTTTCCCATCGCATGAGATCATTAAAAATCTTCCCTTGCTCAACTACCAACTGCCTTCAGGAGGCGTCTAAACAAGGTGAGCGGGACTAGCTGGAATAGAACAGGTCGAAAATTTGTCTCGCCATTTAGAAATTTCATACTCTTCAAATATCCAAGTTCTGATTCTTACTAAGGCCGATTGGAGAGGTCTAGGGCCGTTGCATGAGAGACAGGCCCGGGCCGTTGCAGCGTACAAGTCATGAACCGGTGGAAGTCGCCAAGTAGAAAGAATTTTACATTTATGGAGGAAGTAGATTTCGAATGAGTTAGCTCTGAAGAGTTGGTGCTCGGGAGATCACAACTATATCTTGCAAGTGAATCTGCAATCTCATTTCCGTACACCCCAACTAGAATGTCCTGGGAAGAAAAGTACTAGAATATCCTGGGAAGAGAAGTACTAGAATATCCTGGTCAGGTTTGTCATATATTTTCGGCAGTTTTTCAGACACCGGATAGCACTTTTACTGTCAGTCAGAATCCATATATTACTTTTATCAGTAGTAAGGGCATAATCAAGAGCTTTTCCAATGGCTATAATTTCTGACTTAAAACGGTGTATTAATCAATGGTTTCAGACAGATACTAATTTTATTTCCCTCATAGGAGTTGTTGAAGACACCATTCCCAGTTCTAATCTCATCAAATTTACTACCATCCTTATAGGCAACTAAGGCCTCGTATGGAATATCGTTAATGTCCTCTAGGCCAACTGTTTTCAAAGATTCGGGTGGTCCTCCTGCTTACTAGCACGAGACTTCAAATCTTTATTGAAGTCTCGTTTAGCATATATGCCCCAATGATATCGTAGGGGTAAACAATTAAAAAGTCGACGAGGGAACAATCCTGAAATTCATAAAATATTTTTCCACGCATGATCAAGCTCATGCTCGTGTCTCTCTTTAAATGCTGGTTATTTGTCCAATTTAAAATATAGTTAAAATATCCTGGTTAAATTAATTTAAGTCCTGTTAAAATCTCCAAGACTAGTCAGTTTATTAAAAATATTTAAAATAATTTATCGTAAATCTTGTAGCAAAAGTAAGATATCAGCTTCGTAAAGGACTATTTCCAGTTGGGTAGCTGTTTCTCAACCCTGTGATGATTCTTGCTGCACTGAGTTGGACTCTGTCTAAAATCTTTAAATTGGAGGCAGAGGCCATTTAGAAAATTTGGTAGCCATACTCAAAAATGGACGTTCTACCGCAGGGGTCTCTAAACTACGGCCCGCGGGCCAAATCCGGCCCGCCAATATCATCAATCCGGCCCGCGACGGTGAATAGCTTATTGTTGTTGTAAAAGTTGGATAAAAAACACAGAATGATAATAATTCGGTTTTATTGACTTGCTAGGTAAAGCTTAATGACAAGCATAATACGCGGAAAATTTAACTTAAGCATAACAAGTAATTGAAATGAATCTCACTATCATTATAAACTAGTGAACATCCCGCGGTTACCCTCGGTAGTTATGTTGGGGGGTAAGAGTATCGCATATGTATGTATATCGATGTTTGAATGTATATATTTTGAATCAAACATATGATTTTTATCCAGAAAATCCCTCAGGAATTGAAAAGCTAAATTAACGCGAATGAAACTGCGGGGTATCCACTTGTAAAACAAATACTAATGAGATTTGTGTAATTGTGATTTTTCACCGACAATAGTTTGTAGTTAGCAAGTATATGCTCGCTCAGAGCGGGTACTCGGCGACTGGTCTAGAAATTATAGATAATGGCAGAAAAATTAAAACGGTTTTGGCCCTTGGTACTTACTGGGTAAACAGTATGCCCTAAGGCTGGAAAGTTTGAGACCCCTGTTCTAGAGCACTGTAAGTGATTCTAAGAGTGGAAGCGTCAGCTCCCATTCTCTGCCCGTAATGTACTTCAAGATATGTAGTCTTTTTCTAGCCTTATCTGCTACTTTTTTTTTTGTAACATAGTATTGAATTTAATAAGTAAAACAAATGTAATTAATACTATCATTCAAATTATCTCAATAGTATATCTAAGTGTCTTTTATATTAACTAAGTTTCAAATATAATTTATAAAAATTATATTTGAAACTTAGATAAAATAACCATTATAAAAATTCTAGTGGCAGTTAACAGTTTTAAAAAGTGATGTTACATTATTGAAAAGTGAAATGTTTTATTTATTATTATTTTTTTTATAATTTTGGGATAATAAAAAATATTAGTATGTTTAACTTAATTAAAACACTATCTTAAAAATAAAATTCAAGATAAATTCAAGATATATTCAATACATTTTTTCTCATAATACAGATAGTATTTTGAGAAAAAAGAACATTAAAAGAACTGGCGTACCGTTTACGGAGTACCAACAGGGGAAATACCCCTTAAACCTCCTCATCTTAATTGTAAATAGGTTTGGAATTCTAATGGGTGAACATTAATGTGAGTACATAAATAAAAGATAAAGTTCTAAAAATTCAAATTAAAGTGGTACTCAAAAAAAATAAAAAAAAATACTAATGATATAAAATAAAATACAAAAATAAAAAGTTAAAAGATAAGTTTTAAATTCGGGCACAATGGGACCAAAAGAACATTACTAAAATTTCTAAATGATAATATCCTTTTCATTCAAATATATGATTAAAATGAAAACGCTATACTAATGCTTGTTTTCTGTTCATGGCTCCATCTAGCGGTTATAAGCCCTACTAAAATATTTTAGCATTATCGCCTTCATTTATAACATTTTTGTTGGATATTTTATGTACATTAAAATTAAGGGCTGAACAAAATGAAGTAAATAAAAATAAAGTAAGTAAGCGTTAAAAATTAAAAATTAAAAAATTGTTTTTACAAGTTTATAAGCTGTTGTAGGGTTTTCCAATCTAATTGTATTTTTAGTATTTCAATATATACGTATAAGCATACTATACATCTATTCACTGCTTTCCAGATTGAGTTTTAAGTGAACAAAATAGTCTTTAATAATTCAATTAATACTAAAAGAATTATTGAAGATAAATGCTTATAAGGGAGGATAAAGATAAATAAGGCTAAATGTTTATTGGGCATATATATGCAAATTCTTCAGTACCTCTATTAAATCAAATGTATTCAATTAATTTAATAAAAAAAAAAAAATAGATATTAAAGATATATTCACGATAAACTTTAAATTGCATTTATGAACAATAAAAAGGGATACAAATAAATAGCCCTTTGAATTGCGAAATCATTTATCTAAAAATTGTGAAACAATTGCTAATGTAATTCAAGTTTGATTTTAAGTATTTTATTTAGATTAAAATCTTTTCAAAATAAATGAATTAATTAACTTATATTTTATTAAAAATTTTATCAAAGCATTTTTTGAATAATTAAAAATATAATTAGTGAGTGGAATTAAAATTTTAAGCTTTTTTCATACATAAATAATAAATAATAACCTTCTGTAGAAATAGTTTTTAAAAGAAGTACATTACGATTACAAAATAAAATAAATTCAAAATTGCGGTTTTATGAAATATGTGACTTTTATATGACATCTTAATGATTTTGAAATTAAAAATAATTCGTGCTAATTTCTATTTAAAACTAATGCCAGATTAATTTTCAAATTATAAGAAATATATTATCTAAGAATATAAATAATTTCTTTTTTCCTTTTATTCAACTACTTTTTTTATTTTATTTTTAATCGTTATTTTGTCATTAATAATTTACTGCTCATTTTATATTACTTCATGGAAATTTGTCTTACTTTAAAAATAAAACCACCAGAAGTGCATTCAATTTTCATATTGTCAAACAAATATTTTTAAATTAAAATAAATCAATTATTAAACATCTTTAAAAAATATATGATATAACTTTCTAAAATTCTTATAAAATAAATTAATTTCAAAAGAATTTTTCCTTAATAATGATTATTGCTTCATTATTTTCTCCCCCTAGATGGCAGACTAAAGGGCTGAATTTTAACAAGAAACTATTCCAAAGTAATTTTGAGTCTTGCATTAGCTTAAAATGAATTATAAATTCAGAAAAAATCTCTTCTCGGAAATTGAAATTTTCAGAGACAAAAAAAAAAAAAAATACTTAATATCTTCCAAACTGTTTTTTGAGAAAAGATATGAATAAATATCCTATCATACAACGATTTTTAAAAACGGAAATATGTTTATTTTAAATATATAAATAATGCAAATAAATAGAAAATCTATTCTATGTTTGTCTTTTTAAGTCAATTCACACATCAGGTTTTTCTAGACTATTCAGAATAGAAGGAAAAGCAAAAGATAACTTGATTTCAGTTTAATAAATGTTGGAATGAAATATATTTTATTCATTTCCAATATTATATAAAGAAAAAAAAATAAAACTAACGTCTATTTTTTCCGTAATGGGCTTTGCGTGCTCTATATTAATTATTATTATATATTAACACACATATTTTGAAATGAATTATGTATTTTACAGTTGCTTTGTGAGACCTTCAATTCTATCATGTTATTACTTAATCACATGAACAACTACAAGAATTTTATAATCATCTGCTTCATTTCAAATTTTTATAGATTCTGTTTAAAGTAATTTTTAAAAGTCAAAAAAGCTGTGATATTCATTCAATTTTGGAGTAATTGGTATTTCAATTTTTTTGCAAGAATTCAAAATTCAAGAAGTTAAATTCTGTTAAAACGTAAAATAGTAAAAAAATTGTATATTTATAATTTTAACAGACTTATTCATAAATTTTAATTCTTTTCTACACTTATATGTGAACTCCTAATTATCAAACTAGCTTAGCATCCTTGGGGTTTTAGAGATTTATAATTTTTAAAATTGGATTTTTAGAGAACTAATATTTAAATAGGATAACTATTAATATGTGTTACCATGTATTCATTTTACTGTGAATTACAGCCTATTATTGTATGGAGCTAGTTAACCAGACTATAACTGGACGTTTGGGTTGAGATAGCGAGGCTTTTGGCATGAGAACTCCATAGCTATATTTACACATACTTGCAACAGCATACATACGTGAGCCTATAATGCCAACCCATTTTATAGAACAGTGGTCGCTATATTCATTGGGAGGAAGTCATCAGCCACCCAGAAGTTGCTGGGAAGCGCATAATTATGCCCGGAAGTTAATCGCATCAAATGGTGATTTTGATGATTAAGCTCAACCATCCTTTATCGAAATATTGGATTTTATCATTAATGGTTTTGCTGAATGTTTGAAATTTTTTAACGAATGAAACTATAGATTTTAATCGATTATCAGAAATATCAACATTTTTGAATGATTTTGGATCAAATTTAAAAAAAAAAATTTAAAATATGGAATAACATCATTGTATTTAAATATTATCTGTATTTGATCTTTCTTTTTTATCTAATGGTGTACAATGGTATCATTGTTTTAGGATGTTGCTTCACAGAGAACAATAAATGTTTAATATGAAGGAGTCTTTGCCATATCTTAGTAATGTTTAGGAAGTTCATTTCTTTAAATGCCTTTGGGTTCACTCTAATGTAAGTTTTTTGCACCTAGGAGCTTAGAATGAATTCCATAACATAGAGAAGATCTGCAATGAAACTCCGATTGATGTTGGACTTTCGCAGAATCGTACTAATACGTTATTTTGTTGTTTGTTGGCGTTCGACGTATTTCCTGAAGTACAGAACCAGAAAATATAATGGGCTGCGGATATATTGGTTATGTGATTTAACAGCTTGGGTATAAATCTCACAAAAATAGAGATGAATTCAGACAATGCCTTTTTAATATCTGGGCAATCAAAAGAACATCATCAGAAAACCTAAGGTCAGGCATCTGTGTAGCGGTTTACATTACTAGGTATTTTAACGCCTTCAGCAGAAATTTTCCACTTATTTTTGGGTTGGCTTTATCCTTAGTGTTTGTGAGAATAGAAAGTAGCTATTTATGTTTTTAATACAGTTATATAGCTATGGTTATAAATTTATACTTACAAGAATAAGTGGTAGGTATCGGAAAATATCTCTGTACACTTTTTTTATTTATTTAATCTCATCTGGGATAAAAAAAATTGATTTATAAATAAATATAGATATAACAATTTTCTGTAGTACTACTAGTTCATTCCTCCACCTCACTTTCTTATATTTTTGTTTCGCTGTTGCAGGGAAAGAATGTTATTATGATAAGTTCAAAAAAAATTTTCATCACCAGCTGAATTAAACAATAAGTTTTATCTCTCGTTTGGTTGAAGTCATAAGGCCAAATATTGGCTTCCTCAGATGGTACAGTAAATTACTACCCCATTTCCTTCAAATGGTTTTCCTTTACAGTTCCTACAGCATTTCTGTGTTCAATTTAAAAGCTGGTTAATGTTATTTTTGTTGTTAATAATCTTTTTACATCTTGTTTATTATTTTATAACAGTATATATCAAAAGATTTCAAAAGCATTTAACGACTTTGCAATTGATCTCATTTTAGAGAATATACAATATAAATCGATTCCCAGCATTCGTTTTGGCATCTTTTTCTATATAGAAATTCTGATTGGGATTTTTTCATATTTCTAGTTAGATTCTTATTTTCCCCCAAAATTGTTAATAGAATTGCTTTACAATATTCTTGAATTTTGGAAAACAAATTCCTCTGGAAAGGGAGAAAATATGCATTCTCCGATTCAAAATTCTTTTCTTGAAGGAAGAAAAAAATTTTTAATAGCTAGAACATTGTTTGAATAATACATTCTTTCCAAAAATTTATTACTTATTTGCATTTTCCGTCCTTTATCGAAATTACTCTAACAAGTAATATAATTTTTTTTTAAAGTCCCTTCCTACTTCTTTTTCCACTATATTGCAAGAAAAGTACTTTAAAAATAAAAGGACTGAAATCTTCCTCTTTACATCTTCAAGGCGCCACATTCATTATCAGATACATGCAAATTAAATATAAAAATACACTAAAATTAATTAATTAAATTTAGTTAATTAATTAATATTTGAAGAAACTATATTAACATCAAGTGTTACCCACTACAAGTTCAAAGTTGTTTTGAAATTGAGCGGATGAATAAAAAAAGTTATTTTATTAACGATTGAAAATTTGAACCAAGATATGTAGGGAGAGTGCGAACTAATAGAAGGAATTGAAAAAAATGTACTACAGTATTCTGATACGTTTTCCACGAAATCAAGCTTTTGATATTGATTTTGAGAACTTTCGTCTGTCAGTTTTATAATGATTCTAAATTAATATTTATTCAAGCAAGTTAGTAAAAATGAAGAAGCTTAGTCAAAGTCAAAACATATATTTGTTAGTTTGAAATAAAACTTTGTCTTAAAAAAATATTATTTTTTTCTATAACTATGACTTTTTTTTAGTTTCATTGGAAAAAAAGAAAAAAAAAAGAACTTGATTAGATTTCAAAAGAAATTATAACAAAATCTGGTTGATTACGAAGAGAAAATTTAATAAAATATCTTGAAAAAATTAAGAGCAAAAATAATTTTTATTTATTTATATGGATTGAAAGGAATTCAAAAGCAATGATTCTGAAAAGAAACTGTGTTGATAAATTTTTGCTTAATTCAAGCAAAATTTTCCAATTTATTTCTGTTTGTATGCATAATAGTATGATATTATTACAAAGAATTAAACGAAAATATTGTTATTGACGAAATTTTGGTATTTCTAAAAGTCCTTTTCTATAGTTAGACTCTTACTTGTTGATTCAATCTTTTTTTCAATGCATTTACCATAAACAGACTACAGATCAATATTTCACTACTGAATTATTAATACAAGAATATAATTCAAAAGGATCTTACTAAATATATATATGGAAACTCTACAGCAAGTATAATGTGTTCTTCGAAACGTGGGAACGCAAACACGGAAAGTATTCATTTTCCTCCTCATGAAATCATGCGATATTAAAATGAGTTTTTAAAACAGTCCTTACTGGTGGGAAAGGATGATACACCAATTCATCATTCAACTCATCCTCCACGCAATCGACAATTTACTGTGAAAATCGAAAGGGGATGTTTGAAGAAAGTTAATCTCTTCCACCATGGATACCACCTCGTCATCTTTTGGTATCAACTTCCTTCAAATTTTCCTATGGCTATATAGGATCTCATAAATCTCCAAGAAAAGCAGAAATCTTTAGAAATTCATTTCTTAATGTAGTATGGATTACATTCGCTGGTTCAAAACATTATAAATATCTTATAATAAAATTCCCTCAACTTGGTAGCTTTGTTCTTATGTTATTAATTATAAGCAATAACAATATTAGAAATATAATAAAAATTTAACACCACCAATCAATATTACCGCAAAATTATTAATTGCATTAATGTAAGTATTTTGCTTCATCTAGAAGGGCACCCTTATCACTCGTTAGTTGGCTGTCTGTGATATTCATTAATTTGCATGACATACATGAGACCTATCAGTATTCCAAAAGAAAAAAGATTATATTTTGCTAATACACAGAAAGATAACAGTTGTAATAAATACTGTCAAAAATTTGGAATGTTGCGTCCACTTCATAACTTTATATATGTATATCAATTTGTAAAATAATCTCTTTATAATTTACAATATTAAAAGATATAAGTTACTATAAAATTTGAACAGCAAGTTGACGCATTGATTATGAGTGACATCGCTAACTTACGTTGTATGCAAGCTCATAACAGCAGAGACTCATCAAACTCGTGAAAATGCTTAAACCCATTTAACCACACAAAATTACTTTGTTAAAGTCAAAACAATTGTTTTCAAAGAACTATTACATAGAAATTTCCTTAAAAATAAACGAGTTAAAACATTAATGTACAAAATTGTTTATATGTTAGAAACATTTTGTAACATTATCATTACATTTACTACCACTAAGACATTAAAACAATAAATGGATCTAGATCAAGGGATGGCAATAGTGTTTTGGGAAGAGTTCAAGTTTATCAGTTATGTTATGTATAAAATAAAAGATGAACAACTTAAAGTATTTAATCCTAAATAATTATTAAACAGTCACTATTAGACAGTATTTAATTAATGTTGATTTTTGAATTTAGAAAATTTTTCAAGCCATCTATATCAAGTTAGTTGTTGAAGATTCTAGCAAATTAGTTCTTTTAGAACCATCGTTAATCTGAAAACGATATGTTGATATTATTATGTTTATAACAGAAAGATTTTGTTCAGCATTATATTAAATTCAAACCTACAACAATACCTGACAAACCAAATCAAATTTGGAAAATTGTTTGTTAATACGAATTCCAAAAAAACAATATAATTTGAAACACTTGCAGTTGAAATAAGTTCCTTACATTTCCATTCTCTTCAATGAGTAGGATGAATAAATTCGATTTGATTTCTTCCAAGGGAAAGCTCACGAAATCGTGGTAGGTCAATGAGTAAGCATTTGTTGATACATCGCACTACAAAGTGCTCTTAAGAAGACAGGTTTCAAAGGTTTATAAACAAAGAGCTTCTTGATGAATAATACAAATGCTAAAAAAACCTTTCTTTCAAATAATTTTCAAGCGAACAAACCCAGCACATCCTGATAACCATGCAAGCGCTCATCTTTCCAACACTATCTATTTACTTCGTCCCTCTACTTTGTTATCTTCAATTATATTTTAAAATCTTTAAATGTCTCACCTCTAGTTTAAAATTAATGCGCAAATCAAGACATTCTTCCACAATATCAAAATTATTGTTCGTGTAACACAAAAATATACTTAGCTGCTTATTGTCTGTGATATATGCATACCTTCATCCAATTTAATGTAAAATATATTATGTTAGTCCAGAGACTACTTTGTGTGTGCTAATATTCTGGCTCATGTCATCTATATGATTCATGCCAGCTTTTTCTTGAAAAAAGCTATTTTATCAACCGACGTTTGATTTTTGACGTTTATAACACCAGCGACTTTTTTATTATCTCAGATCTGTCAGGGGAATATTTTTCTTTGGGCGGTTAACAACAGAAAGATCATGAAGAAGTCTTCACTATGATTTCCATTTCATCAATTTCTCTTCTGAAACAAGGGATTGTTGACCGGATAAAGAATTTCTTTTTTGATGATAGTTAAATTTTATTCTCAAGTATGATCCACCAGGATATATGCTGTTGATGTCACTAATAAGATTGTTGAAATGTAGATCTAGGTTAAATTTTTTTTGCACATCTATACAAATTTCATATCAAACAAAACAGGTTGGAAGTATTTTTGATGGTAGAAATAAAATTGTTCTTTCCAAAGACCGTTTAAAAAATCACCAAATTGCAATATCCTTTTTCATACTTTCTTTTCGATGTCAAAGTTTACTCAGGGATATAGTGAAAGTAAAATTTTAAAACACTGAAAGTTAACTTTTAAATAATTTTAACGTTTTGTTGGTTTAAAATCAAAAGTTTCACACATAACCAGAGAATCACACTCACTCACTAGAGCGGGAAGCTTAAACCATCTGAGCCAGAGCTCATGCTGAGACCATGCTGCTATCATGAACATGCTTACCTGACCTTGCTGTCTGTAATAGTACTAGTGTTAAACAAATGATATATTCCGGAGCTGTTGCATTCAATAGCGAATGAGTAATGTTTTTTACGAATTTTGACAAAGTTCCACAGAAGGTGACAATAATTATTTTATCAATTTTTAGATTTTTTAAATAAGTCTTTAATAATCTTTAACAGTGTGCCACAGTCTCAGTTATTGTGCTAACTCTCTAAATTGTTCATTGCGGAATTGATATGGCGCGAAATGCAGATTAACAAGTTTAGGGTAAAAAAAAAACATAGCATAGCGTAGCGCAGCGTATCCTGTTGCACGTTTAATGTTTTATTCATCATTTTATTCAACTGGTATCCATCCTGCAACAACTAAAGATCTGCTAGACGTTGCAAAGTGAAACAAGAAGCAATGTACCCAAAGAGTAAATTGACATATCACTTTTAAAATTCCAAATATCTTTACTTCAGTGCTTCTCAGCAAGCAATGTCTGTAACATAAATTGTGGTAATTTAAAAAGTTTTTAAATAAAATTTAAATGTTTTAAAATAGATTAATTTTTTCTTAATAAAAAAAATGTTGAAAAGTTTCAGTTTTAGTCAATGTATAGTGCAGTGCACATAATTTATTATTGAATACTAATAACAAATAGAATAAGCGAAACAGATATAATCCTCTACAGCCCACTCGACACCCACCAAACTTTCACAAAAATGGAGAGCTGATTGATACACCAAATGATAATAGCAAACGGAATAATGCCATATCATTTATTGTAAAGTTACTGAAATTGAATTACTGGGGAAATGTGGTAGTGATTTTAGAACAGTGTACTCATCATTTAACAGAATCTAGCACCCTGTTTAGGTAAAGTAACATTGCTTTGATAACATTTACAATGTTTAAATAATTTAGCTGATACATGAGCTTTGAATTAAATGCCGCCTCTACTAATCAACTTCGATTAATTTAATGTTTTCGAACATAAAATGTCTCAACTCATAATAAATAAATATATTTCTTCTGCTAATAAACTACTTTAAAATGTAACGTGCTTTCACAAACATTTCAATGCAATTAACTACGAAATCAGTTTTACGGTTTCCGGTTGGCGTACGTGGTATCACAGGCTACTGGAGTTCCGAGTCCTGGCGGTGTCATAGATGTTTGTAGTGAAGTTCTGAATCCACTTTAAACCGTAGGTACCTGTCCCTATAGGATCGTAGAAAGTTGTAAAGGTGTGGTATGCCACTGCGTCCGTAGTTTATCTCCCAAGCCACACTTCCTGTCTCCAAGGAGTGCAACCGAAGGAGCTGCAGCCCTTGTTTGCTGGCATGAAGATTTAACTGTCTCCAGATTGCCAGCTACATTAGAATCAACAAAACACTCTACATAACAAGTAACATTAAAAAAATGTAAGGTCGAATCTCCTACTCACTATAGTATTGCAGAAAAGTCTCATTGCACGAATAAAAGTTGAAATTTTCATCTTACATTCTAGCGCCATCTATTATTAGATACGTAACTTAAATTTAAAAAAATCAAAATTAATTAATTAAATTTAACTAACGAATTCATATTTGAAAACTGCATTAATAAGTGTCATCCAATTATCATTAACAAGTGTCAAAAATATATTTTGAACTTGAATGGAATGAATAAAAAGTATTTACAAATGATACTTAAGCATTATATGATATTAAAGCATTAATATCATATAATACTTAATTAGAGTATTAATGATATTAAAGCATTTTTATTAGTAATGTATATTAGGTGAGTGTGAACTAATAATAGGTATGAGAGAAAAGGGAAAAAGATGTTCAGACTCCATTATGAAAGCAATCAAAATCATATTTGTTGTAAAATTACGAATATTAAATAAAATAAAATTATAGCTGAATCAGTTTTTGTGTCGGTTCTATTATAAATGAAAACAAACTTCAAAATCCTGGATTTGAAAACATGTACCTTTTGTTGAACATATCTCACATCTATCTATTAAATCTTCTGTAGAAATATTGGGTTTATTGAAACCTCTTTGTTCATCAAAATATTAACTGTATTTTTTATTGCTTGTTTTAAAAACTTTTAACATCCACTTCTGAATTTTTAAGATAAATATCAGCACAGTTTTTAGAGGAATAAAAAAAGAACAGAACAGTGATCTTTAAGAAATATATACATCATTTGTTTTGACAGAATTTTAAGTACTAATAAGTCTGAGTAGCTAAAAATCACTAATGCTTTTAACAAAGAATAATAGGCACTCTAAATGTTTTCTTCACTCTTTAGTGTTTAACTCGTTTAAACGCTTTATCTTCTTGAAATGGTTTAATCCATGAAGTTTGAGATAACGGTTTGTTTTTCTTATTATGTAAATGTACGCCGTCGCATAAAGTAGTTGATAATTTTTTTGTAGTGTTGAAGTGGTCCTCCTTCCCATATATATATACACTACTATCCAAAAAGTTAAGCATAAATCAAATGCGAAAAGCACAGTAAAATATTCGTAAAATTATTCCAAATTTGCAGGATATTAACTGGTGAAGAAGAAATACGGGCTTAGCGTAAAACTTTTAGTCACCATGTCCTGAAGGAAACACCCGCATGTCGGAACGCAGAAAAACCGATCTTGCCACATAGGCAGTTCAGATAAGTTTCTGCAAACCGGTGGTGCGAAGGAACGTTGTTAACTACTGTAAATGGCAGTGAATGGATCGCCGCACAAAAAAGACAATTACAATTGGACAGCCGCAAAGGAAGAATCGTTGGAAACGCTGGAATCCGGACGAGATCGCTAAAGTGATGAAGGTCCTTGAATTTTGAGTGTGACACCAGTCCGTGATCCTTAAGATCAGGCAGCTCAAAAGAACGGAGAGCACATCTGGACAACCAGCATCACCTGACTCAAGAGTCACAACCCCAGCCGCTTCCGATAACCGGCAGTGTGTAATAAGTGCGCGACGTCAGAGGGGGCAGTACTGCCAGAGCACTGTCTGGCGCCCGCTACAGTCGCCAGGAATACGGGAATTTCGGGAGACAAATCTGCTTACAGGGAGACCAACTGGGCGCTGGCCTGTAAGCCGCCAGAAGACTGCCAGCAAGTTTGCATTTCCCTCACGTCTGCGCATAAACAGAGAGCTCCTGCTGAACTGAGCTCCTGGAAACACCCACAATGGAGTGTGTGGAGAGTGGCCAATGTGACGTTCAGTAATGAGTCCCGTTTAGTCTTCGAGTAGTGATTCTCGTCAGGTAACGATAAGGAGGTAGAAACGCGGAACACGTTTTGAACCAAGAAAACATAATCGGAAAGTGATATCATTTTCCATCAAGGGGAGTAATGTGGCAGCTCATTACTCCCCTTGATGAATGGCCGGTGGCATCATGAGGAACGCGCGCCGCACAGACTTCCATTTCTTTGACAATGGGTATTCGGGGGACTGGTTAAAGATACAGAGACGAAGTTTTGAGCCCACGGCCTCGCTTTACTCTGAGGTGCTGTCGTCCTGACTTCATTCATAGATGATAATGCGCCATGCCAAATGATCGATGCCAGTTCGATGACTCTCTTGAAGCGGAAAACATCCAGCGCATGTCATGGCCTGCGAACTCCCCGACGAAACCTATCGGCGCGTAGCGATATGCTCGGGAGACAAATTGCAACCCTTCTCACCCACCAAGTCTGTTTACAGAACGAAGAGAGCCTCCAAGAAGCTTGAACCCTTTGAGGAATACAACTCCATCTTTCATCATCCTCATAGCAAGTATGGTAATCAAGCTGTGCAGTGCCTAGCTGGGCTGAGGTGACCACACGCGCCTCCTATTAAACTGCAGCACTGCATTCCTTATTTAATGTTTTCTGTTTTTTTCTTGTGAAGTGAACCCTTTTACGGCAATGTAGCTTTCTTGTAACTGCTGTTTTTGAGCAATAAAATTAATTATTATCGTTCTTTGATTTGCTTTCTTATTTTATAAACATTTCATAATCGTATATCCTGTTCCCTCCTCAGCCATCTCCGACTACAGTTCCTCTCTTTCCTTTATCTGCTATTAATTATCAATCCAGCTAACTCTTTGAATTGGGGTGCAGGTGGCGGAGCAGAAGGGAAGGCGGTATACGAGCACATAAGATATACATATAGTCAGCAAAGCAACAGATAAATAGCTATGTACAATGCTGATTGATGTAGACTGATAATTTTTGAAAGGCTTTTGTGTAAAGATTAAAATATTTTACTCAAATATACAATAATAGAAAAATATAAATGTAGACCTGATGGAACCACCCAAAGTTACTGTAAAAAGATCTGTGCATATTTTACAAATAAGTTGGTAGAGAATATAAATTGTCTCATTCTTTGATTGGGAATAATTTCTTTTTAATTGTTTGTAGACGAAAAATTTTCAATATTATATATTTCTTTGGTATTCTTGAAGAAAATTTATTTCACGAAATGAAATAAATTTAGTGAAATTATAAATTTAGAAGACTGCAATCTTTAGCTAAATTTCAGTGTAATTCAATAAATTAAAGCTATTGAAACTGTTTAAATAATTTTCCTGTTCTGCCTTCAATGGCGTAAAGAATTTGTTTCCGACAGGTTTTTGTGCATTGAATTAGCACATTTCAGGAATTCTGAACATCATTTCATACTTCTACCCGAGATGTACTCAATAAGATATTTCTAAATTTGAATATGCTTCTTATATTGATAGCTTTTAGCATGAGAGCTAAACAAAATCTTGATTAAGTCTGTTATAAGCCTCCCAACACCATTCAAAACAGTTAGGAGAAAGGTA
>BPLR01004797.1:0-21313 GCA_021605095.1 Caerostris extrusa | reverse complement strand
GTTACGTGGTTTGGGCATAAACAAACCTGGTGAACATTTTTTTTTTCTTATCCCACTGGTAGACAGCAACATCTAGACCAAGTAAGAACCTCGTGGTCTCATGGAAGGTTTGAAAAGATGAGAATTTATGCCGCGATAATAATCATAGATAGAAGTCTGACTTGGCTCAGTGACGATGAAGAATGAAGGCAGTGCCTTCCGAAGGACTTTGAGGGGGGAATCATAAACACATTTGCGTATTGCATGGGAGAAAATCAGAAAAACTCCCACCAGGTAGTCAGTAAACGTAGCAAGATGCTGAACATTATAAAACGAATCTCTTCTTTTTTTTGAAACAGTGCCTACAACAATGCTGCCAGTGGATTGAACTTCCACTCCTAATGTCTCCCCCATCGTGCGCGTTGCTGTTGAGCCGGAGTCGAGCACAAATTTGTAATAGTCTAATACTATTGGGGAGACTAAATAAGGAAAAAGCACTAAAACTAATCTACAGTTTAATGAAACAGCAAATCTACTTACAGACGTTCTCATTTAACATATTAACTGGCAAAATCTGCATTGCAATGATTTAGAAAAGAAAAAAAACCTAATTAAGTGCTGAAAAATTTTAGATACATTTATGCAATCTGAAAAAGGTTTTTTGCTCCTTCTTTTATCCGAAAATATAAATATCTCATAATGAATCATAAAATCTACATAATGAAATCATTAACACAATAAATGCTCTAGTTAAAACCTAAAATTTCCGTACTCTATCTTGTTAATATGCCTAAATTTGTTTAAAAACATTTAAGCCAAAACAAACATATTTCTTTACTTTTTTATTTCCTATAATTAAAGTATTAACTTTAATAGTTACTTTTCTAGAATAATTAAAAGTATTAACTTTAATAGTTACTTTTCTAGAATTAATTGATTGACTTCAACATCTTTTATAATTTAACTGATTCAAATCGAGTGTCATGAGAGACATTTTGATTAAACTCTGATTTTTGTCTAAACAAATGACGCTGAATTATCTTAACGTATTTCACTTTTTTTTTATTGTTGTTGAGAAGAAAGCCCAATTTAAATGTTTTGAGATTTATCTTCACCGATTAGCCTTCCATCCTCCTCTCTAGCTTTATGCTGCATTACAGAAGAATCTTTTATCTCTTATTTAGAAAAGAAAGCAGATCCTTCTTCACGGTTCAAATGTCTTCAACTCTCTAAATTTATTTTTTGAATTAAGTAGATTGAAGAGAATAAATTGGGACGAAGATTGGGCTATTAAATTTTTTATATTTAGATTTAATATCGACTCGATGCTGTTTGTTAAAGTATCGAGGATTAGTTAAGTTTAAACTGACTGTTTCTATGAACTTTTTATTTATTTGTTTTTCTAAGAAGATTATAGTTAATTTATTATTTTTTTTTTTTAAATCGTTTTCGCTTATCATGTGCAATGTTAAAGTGTTTTTAAGTAAACATTTCCGCAGTTCTTTTTAAATCTTTAATAGAATTGTGACATTTTTTTTTTATATTAAATGCATTGTACTTATTTTATTACTTCTCTTGCAATGTAATAGTATGTTAGCAATCACATTATTGTGACAATATACTGTTCTTGTTGTTTCTTATCCACTTAGTAGACACCAAGGTCATGAACCCGTATGAACTCATGGTTGAAGGGAAAAGGGCAGCTTCTGTTGTGATGGAGCACTCGTAGGTAGAAGTCTGACTTGGCTTCGTGACGATTAAGAAGGAGGGCAGTGCTTTCTGGGAAGACTTTTTAGGGAAAGTACCCAGCATTTGCCTATCTTATGGCAGAAAAACAAAAACTCCACACCAGGTAGTCAAACTATCGAGGCAAGATGTTGAACATCAGAAACACCATCGAGTCTACTTGTATTTTGAAACAGTGTCTACAAACAAAGTCGCCAGCGGATTGAAACTCCACCCTAATGCTCACCAGCGACGCGAGTTGCCACTGGGTCACGAGTCGGGTCAAATTGGAGAATATAGTTTTCAAAATAAGATTGTCATTTAAGCATATTAACCGCTAAGTCAGCATTGATATGATTTAAGAATAAAAAGTTAATTAAGTACAGAAATATTTCAGATATATTTAAGTCTGTGAAAGGTTTTTGCTCCTTTGTTTTAACGAAAATATATTTATCAACATAATGAAACCTACCACAGATTTCGAGTTCGAGTCCAGGCGGTGCTATGGATTTTTGTAGTGGTTCGGAATCACCTTTAAACTGTAGATCTCGGTCGAATAGGATCGTAGACTATTATGGGGGTAGTATTACTCGCTTCCGTAGCATGTCTTAAATTTACACGGATCCCTTCGGTAGTGGTAAATGAGTACCAGCAGTGCAGCCCTTGTTAATGGCATAAAGATTAACTGTCTCTGTATTGCCAGCTGCTTTAGTAAACATAACAACATAATGAAACCTTTAACACAAAAATATATAGTTAAAATCTAAAATTTCCTTTCTCTATCTTGCTAATATTTCTAAATTTTGTTTTAAAAAAAACTTAAACCAGAACAAACATATTTCTTTACATTTTTAATTCCTATAATTAAAATATTAAAATTTACTCGAATATCTACTTTTTTTAGATTTAATTAATTGGCATCAACATCTGGCATAATAGCAACTGTCTCTGTAGTGCCAACTGCATTAGAACAACAACAACACAATGAAACTTTTAACACAAAAATGTCTAGTTAAAAAACTAAAATTTCCTTACTGTAGCTTCTTAAAATTTGTTTAAAAAATTTAAAAAAGAACAAACATATTTCTTTACATTTTTAATTCCTATAATTAAAATATTAAATCGCACTCGAATAGCTACTTTTCTAGATTTATTTAATTTACATCAACATATATTATAACTTAACTGATTCTAATCGAGAGTCATGGCAGACATTTTGATTAAACTCTGATTTTTGTCTTAACAAATGACGCTGAATTATCTTAACGCATTTCACTTTTTTATTTTTGTCGAGAAGAAAGCCCAATTTAAATGTTTTGAGATTTATCTTCACCGATTAGCCTTCCATCCTCCCTCTAGCTTTATGCTGCATTACAGAAGAATCTTTTATCTCTTATTTAGAAAAGAAAGCAGATCTTCCTTCACGGTTCAAATGTCTTCAACTCTCTAAATTTATTTTTGAATTGAGTAGATTGAAGAGAATAAATTGGGACGAAGATTGGGCTATTAAAAATTTTTTTATATTTAGATTTAGGATCGACTCGATGCTGTTTGTTAAAGTATCGAGGGTTAGTTAAGTTTAAACTGTCTGTTTCTATGAACTTTTTATTTATTTGTTTTTCTAAGATTATAGTTAATTTATTATTTTTAAAAAATCGTTTTTCGCTTATCATGTGCAATGTTAAAAGTGTTTTTTAAGTAAACATTTCCACAGTTCTTTTAAATCTTTAATAGAATTAGACATTTTTTTTTTTTTTATATTAAATGCATTGTACTTATTTTTTACTTCTCTTGAAATGTAATAGTATGTAAGCAATCACATTATTGTGACAATATCCTGTTATTGTTGTTTCTTAACCCACTTAGTGGACACCAAGGTCATGAACCCGTATGAACTCATGGTTGAAGGGAAAAGGACAGCTTCTGTTGTGACGGAGCACTCGTAGGTAGAAGTCTGACTTGGCTCCGTGACAATTAAGAAGGAGGGCAGTGCTCTGGGAGGACTTTTAGGGGGAGAAGTACCCGCATTTATCTATCTTATGGGAGAAAACAAGGAAAACTCCCACTGGTAGTCAAACTATCGCGGCAAGATGTTGAACATCAGAAACACCATCGAGTCTACTTGTATTTTGAAACAGTGTCTACAAACAAAGTCGCCAGCGGATTGAAACTCCACCCTAATGATCACCAGCGACGCGAGTTGCCACTGGGTCACGAGTCGGGTCAAATTTGAGAATATAGTTTTCAAAATAGGATTGTCATTTAAGCATATTAACCGCTAAGTCAGCATTGATATGATTTAAGAAAAAAAGTTAATTAAGTACAGAAATATTTCAGATATATTTAAGTCTGTGAAAGGTTTTTGCTCCTTTGTTTTAACGAAAATATATTTATCAACATAATGAAACCTACCACAGATTTCGAGTTCGAGTCCAGGTGGTGCTATGGATTTTTGTAGTGGTTCGGAATCACCTTTAAACTGTAGATCTCGGTCTAATAGGATCGTAGACTATTATGGGGTAGTATTACTCGCTTCCGTAGCATGTCTTAAATTTACACGGATCCCTTCGGTAGTGGTAAATAAGTACCACAAGTGCAGCTCTTGTTAATGGCATAAAGATTAACTGTCTCTGTATTGCCAGCTGCATTAGTATACATAACAACAACATAATGAAACCTTTAACACAAAAATATATAGTTAAAATCTAAAAATTTCCTTTCTCTATCTTGCTAATATTTCTAAATTTTGTTTAAAAAAACTTAAACCAGAACAAAACATATTTCTTTACATTTTTAATTCCTATAATTAAAATATTAAAATTTACTCGAATATCTACTTTTTTTAGATTTAATTAATTGGCATCAACATCTGGCATAATAGTAACTGTCTCTGTAGTGCCAACTGCATTAGAACAACAACAACACAATGAAACTTTTAACACAAAAATGTCTAGTTAAAAAACTAAAATTTCCTTACTGTAGCTTCTTAAAATTTGTTTAAAAAAAAATTTAAAAAAGAACAAACATATTTCTTTACATTTTTAATTCCTATAATTAAAATATTAAAATTTACTCGAATATCTACTTTTTTAGATTTAATTAATTGACATCAACATCTGGCATAATAGTAACTGTCTCTGTAGTGCCAACTGCATTAGAACAACAACAACACATTGAAACTTTTAACACAAAATTTTAACAAAAATGTCACATTGAAACTTTTAACACAAAAATTTTAACAAAAATGTCACATTGAAACTTTTAACACAAAATTTAGTTAAAAATCTAAAATTTCCTTACTGTAGCTTCTTAAAATTTGTTTAAAAAAATTTAAAAAAGAACAAACATATTTCTTTACATTTTTATTTCCTATAATTAAAGTATTAAATCGCACTCGGATAGCTACTTTTCTAGATTTATTTAATTTACATCAACATATACTATAACTTAACTGATTCTAATCGAGAGTCATGGCAGACATTTTGATTAAACTCTGATTTTGTCTTAACAAATGGCGCCGAATTATCTTAACGTACTTCACTTTTTTTGTTGTTGTCGAGAAGAAAGCCCAATTTAAATGTTTTTGAGATTTATCTTCACCGATTAGCTTTCCATCATCCTCTATTAGTTTTATGCTGCGTAACAAAAGAATCTTTTATCTTCTATTTCGAAAAGAAAGCAGATCCTTCTTCACGGTTCAAATGTTTCAGCTCCTAAATTTGTTTTTGAGTTGAGTAGATTGAAGAGAATAAATTGGGACGAAGATTGGGCTATTAAAAAATTTATATTTAGATTTAGGATGGACTCGATGCTGTTTGTTAAAGTATCGAAGATTAGTTAAGTTTAAACTGTTTCCAAGATTTTTTTTTATTTATTTGTTTTTCTAAGATTGTTGTTAATTTATTCTTTTTTTTTTTTTAAAACGTTTGTCTCTTTTCTTGTGCATATTTAAAAGAGATTTTGAAATAAACATCTCCAAGGTTTTCTTAAATTTTTTATAGAGGTAAACATTTTTTTTAATTAAATGCATTGCACTTGTTTTATTAGATCTTATGTAATGTAATAGTACTTTAGTAATCTCATTTTGTTGTTCTAATGCAGCTGGCAATACAGAGACAGCTTTTTTTTAATGTAGCTGGTAATACAGAGACAGCTTTCTTTCTAATGTAGCTGGCAATATAGAGACAGCTTTTTTTCTAATGTAACTGGCAAATACTTAGATAGTTGACTTTTAAGCCATAAGCAAGGGCTGCACGGACGTTACCCACTTAGCACTAACTAGAAGGTGCGTGTAGCTTGAAGATAAACCACGGATGCCGGAGTAACACTACCCCGGCAACGCTCTACGATCCTATTAGACAGGGACCTACGGTTTATAAGTGGATTCCGAACCACTACAAACATCCATGGCACCGCGGAACTCGAATCCGAAACCTGTGGCACTGACCACCGGAGTGCTAGTCCACCGGCCATCAGACCCCATACAGAGACAGTTAATCTTTATACCATAAGCAACGGCTGCACCGCTGTTAGTCATTTAGCAGTACCCAGGGGACACATGTAGCTTGAAGATATGCTGCGGACGCGAATAACACTACCCCACAACGTTCTACGATCATATTAGACCGGAACCTACTGTTTAAAGTGGATTCCGAACCACTACAAACAACCATAGTACCGCGGAACTCGAATCCGAAACCTGTGGCACTGACCACCAAAGGCTAGTCCATAGGCCATCAGACCCAATACAGAGACAGTTAATCTTTATACCATAAAAAACGGCTGCACCGCTGTTAGTCAGTTAGCAGTACCCAGGGAACATCTTGAAGATATGCTGCGGACGGCATCAGTAACACTACCCCACAACGTTCTACGATCATATTAGACCGGGACCTACTGTTTAAAGTGGATCCCGAACCACTAAAACAACCATAGTACCACCGGGAATCGAACCCGAAATCTGGGGTACGGAGCGGAAGAGCGCTAGCCACTCGACATCAGGCAAGTAGTAATCACATTATTGTGATAATATCCAAATATCACTGAATTAACTTTATCAAACTTTTGAAATTCAGTGTAAAAAGTTTTTGAATTAAAAAAAAATTCCCTGAAGTACAGTATTTATTGAACACAAATGAAAATATTCTGTAGCCAACAATTATTTTTATAGTGAAATGAAATCTTAAAAATTTTGTTGATAATGGCATCAGTAAAAAAATGTCAAGTTAAGTATTTCTTTCTGATTTGAGATACATGTATTGTGAAAACATGACTCGTTAAAAGATTTATTTATATTTCATTTAGGCAGTCCATAATTTAACCCTACAAATATTTATTAACTGCCCGAGCTTAAAAGGGTTTGTATTTTCAGACCCTTATTCCAAACCAAGAAAGTTTATTTTTGGTTCTCTTTAGCGCCTGTTCAATTTGGCCTTCAATTTTTCGAGCACTCTGCATATGCATGTTGTTAGATACTTTTGATTTGGATCCACTAACCAGAAAGCAGCAATGACAAGTGATTATAATTCCCTGAAGTTAAGTATTTATTGATCAAGGATGGATCATGGATTATAATTCCCTGAAGTTAAGTATTTATTGATCAAGGATGAATTATGGATTATAATTTCCCGAAGTTAAGTATTTATTGATCAATGATGGATCATGGATTATAATTCCCTGAAGTTAAGTATTCATCTCTTTCAGAGTAAAAATGCACTTTTTATTGATTTTTGCACATTTCCTGGATACATTTCTTTTCTCTCTGTATTCATACATTTTTTTCTCCTTTTTTGACCTGTTATTATAGTGTTTGTATTTTTATTTTTCGATGTAAATACTGATGACCGGTCGTTGCCGTAGTAATCATGCTCAGTACGAGAGACCGAAGGTTCGGACACTTGCGACATGAGCAGTGGTGCGAAAGAGTCAAGTGACCAGTGGTGTGAATGGTCGAGTCACCAGAGATGAATGATCGAGTAGCCAGTAATGCAAATGGTCGAATCACCAGAGACGAATGATCGAGTCACCAGCGGTGTGAATGGTCGAGTCACCAGAGACGAATGATCGAGGTGATCAGTGGTGCGAATGGTCGAGTGACCAGTGGTGTGAAACTACCATCAATGGGATTATGATATGACCAGTGGTGCGAACGACTCAAGTGACCAGTGGTGCGAACGACTCAAGTGACCAATGGTGCGAATGGTCGAGTCACCAGAGACGAATGATTCAGTGAAAAGTTGTGTGAGTGGTCGAGTGACCAGTGGTGTGAAACTACCATCAATGTAATTATGACTGGACAACTCTAAGTCAGAATCCTGTCACCATATTCAGATATATCTCTGCAGCTAATGAATCAATTAGGATTTCGTATCAATAGTAGGTGGGCTGAAAAGTTCATAGGATGACACATAAATGGCGCTACTAGTATTAAATCCATATGAATTTTAGTTAGCCCCAACCTTCAAAAGACACGTGTATAAATTTGGCATCTGTTGCACTATTAGTATGTGACTTATAGAATTTTTAGTGAAGCAACTTTTGTTAGTTTGAAAAAATGGGATAAAAAGGAATACTATTGAAGCCAAGGCTTGGCTTGATAAGCATTATTCGGACTTTGCACCAGGAAAATCAACCGTAGAGAAGTGGTTTGCTAAATTTAAACGAGGCGAAATGAGCACCGAGGACGATGCACGCAGTGGACGCCCCAAAGGGGCTGTTATCGTCGAAAACATCAAAAAAGTCCACAAAATAATTTCTGATAACCGTGAAATGAAGTTGATTGAGATAGCTGAGACCCTAAAGATATCAAAGGAACGTGTTGGACATATCGTGAATGAATATTTGGACATGCGAAAGCTCTGTTCAAAGTGGGTGCCACGCGAGCTCACAATCGACCAAAAACAACAACGAATTGATGATTCTAAGCAGTGTTTGGAGCTGTTCAATCGTAATAAACCCGAATTTTTGCTTCGATATGTGACAATGGATGAAACATGGCTCCATCATTTCACACCGGAGTCCAATCGACAGTCAGCCGAGTGGACTGCACGTGATGAACACTAAAAATGCTATAACTCACATACTAATAGTGCAACAGCTGTCAAATTTATACACGTGTTATTTAAAGGTTAGGGCTAACTAAAAATCATATGGATTTAATACGAGTAGCGCCATCTATGTGTCAGCCTATGAACGTTTCAGCCCACCTGTTAAATCTTGTTTAATTTTTTTCCATCTTTCTTTTTTGATGTTACAGATTCATGATTTGTATTTCAAAACTATAACTTTTAACTTTTTTTAATAGTGATTTTGCTTTAATAAGTCCCATATAAACACTATATTATTATATTTTTTTAAAAATTCTTATGGATTTTGCCTCTTATACGATAAGCAGTGACAAAAAATCACTGCTGGGTTGATAATTCTGAATTTGATGTACCATCAACTAAAATTAATTTCCTCTTTCAGAGTCGTGATAAAAAAATAGTTTATTCTCCAACCAAATAAGATCATAGGTTTCATAAACTCAGTTTATTCTCTTAACACACAGACCATTGTGAAAGCATACAGGAAATTAAGAACACTTTTTTACATAGCTTTTTTTTCGTCTCAAGGGTTTTGCAATGAATGCTTCTTATTAAAACGGTACTTTTTTTCATTTTTTTTTTAAATTAAAGCACGTTCCCCACAAAAAAAAGTTATTTTAACTGAAAATTCTTTTTTCTAATTCACTTAATGATAAAAACAAATGTGGATAAAAATTCGATATGGTTCTTTAATTAAAGCAACAATAATGGAAAGAGAATTCCTAATTTGTTTTTCATTTTGTCTGTTTGTATATTTTAATGTACTTTTTCCAATAAAAGGACTTTAACCCAAAATGAAAATAAACTTAGTTTTACCGGAATAATATTTTTAGAAATGAGTTTGTGGAAATAAAAGCAAATTGCTTGCTTTAAATGTTCTTTTTTTAATAAATTTCATTCTAAAATGAGTTTACTTACTTAAATAAGAAACAAAATATAAAATTTTAATTAACTAAATACTCTTATGATGAGAAAAAAAAAAAGTACAATTCACAATTTTGTTAGGTAATTGGAATTTTGAACTATGCCTCACAAACAAAACCTATTTTTATACCGAGTTCAATCTAATAATTCTTGCAAGAATTTTTTGAATGATAATTCTGTTTATAGAAAATTTTAATTGTTTATAAACTATAATTAAATGAGATAATCATCATTAACTAAGCATTAAAGTTTCCTGTAAGTTTTATTATTTTTATGTAATGTTGGATTGACTTCTGATTTGGATGAAGTACATCAATTGAAAAACATAATTCTGATGAAAAGGCAGATTTTAAAATAGAATTAAGATCAAAAGTTAAAAATATTTTTAAATAATTATAAAAAAAATATTTTTAAATTTTAATAAAATGTGTAAATAAAAATAATTATTATTAAATATTTTTAAATAAAATAAAATTATAACAAATAAATATTTAAAAATATAATATTATAACAAATAAATATTTAAAAAACAATATTATAATAAATAAATATTAAAAAAAAAAAATATTAAATAAATATCAAAAAATAACATTATAATAAATAATATTATAAAAAATAAATATTTAAAAAATAATACGATAAATTAATATTTTAAAAACAATATTATAATAATTAAATATTAAAAAATACTATAATAAATAAATATTTAAAATAATAATATATATAATAGATAAAGATTTTTTAAAAAATAATAACACATTTAATTATTATAATTTATTTAGTTATCATGTTAGTAGTGAATAAATATCATACATTTGTGATAAAATCCTTAAAAAGAGATTTTTATTCGAAATATTGTGTGTCTATACTATTTATTATATTGCTTTTATATTACTTTTAATTCATTTATTTACCCGAAATCTAACCGATTATTTATTACATACATACTATAACTGAATCTGTAATTTATCTTTAGTTTAAAAGTATAAAAGAAAATTATTATTCCAACAGATAATCTTTTATTTTGTATAGAAAGATAATAAGTACTTTAAACATTTTATAAGTTTTTTCTAGTACTGTTCATTAAAAATGGAATATTTCAAAACAAGATACTTAATAAGTGAAAGTTTTTTCTTTTTTTTTCAACTTTAGGAATCCTTTTTCTTAAACACTTGAGAACTTATGCCAATTCTGTTAAAAATCTACTTTAGTTCGACCAATTACGGCACTACTTCTTTTAATGACTTTTTGATAAAGCTTGGAAAATAAAAAGAAAAAAGATACTTTTCTTTCCAAAATCGATGCAGTGATTCAAAGAATGAAAGTTCCATACCTTCTTTTATTTGAGCAACTTTTATTCCTTTTTATTTTAGCTTTTATTATTTTTTTTTTTCATGCACAAATTTCAATTTGGAATACCAACTTAAAGTATTTTGCTGAACGTAAAACAATTCAGAAGGTGGCCACTTAAAAATCTGACTGAAAAAATATACTTTGAAGACGATATTTGGTACAGCAATGCTTTAATTGATTTCAATTTAGAGTCGCTAAATGAAAAACTATTCTTAATTAGAAGAAATTAATTAGAAAGTCTTACTTCAAAGAGTACTTGTAGAATCCAAGCTCTTTTTTGATACAAATAATTATTATGAAAGTCTCTTACCAGTTATCTGTACTGATTACTGAAGATAAAAGATGCCCATTAAAATTTTTTTAGTTATATTGTCACAATGTTCACCTATAAGAGGTAGAATCGATTACCGATGTGTTTTCGCAATAACAGTTGCCAAAAAGCGAACCATTTAATTTAATAAAGAGATGTGAAAAGAACGGGCTCTCTAAATTAAATGGCAAATTAGCAAATTTAGCCATTCCAGACGTATTCAATCCAGTTTGAATTTATACCTTTTACCACAATATAATATAAATTTCTGTAAGTTCGTGTTTCAGATAACAAAAAGCATAAAAAGACTTAGCGCGAAAGCTATTTTTATTAATTAAACGTTTTAATAACAAACATAAATAAACCTTATTCATTATATCAACTGAAATATATTTTAAACACGAATTATTGAAGATGTGTTTTTGCAATAAAACTTGCCATAAATCGATCCATTTAACTTAATAAAGATAAATTAGTTAGTTAGATAAAAATTAAATGGCAAATTAATAAATTTAGACATTCAAATGTATTCAGTTCAGTTTGAATTTATACCTTTTACCACAATATAATATAAATTTATGTAAGTTCGTGTTTCAGATAACAAAAATCATAAAAAAAGACTTAGCGAAAAGCTATTTTTATTAATTAAACGTTTTAACAACAAACATAAATAATTCGTTATATCAAATAATAAAAAAAAATAAATATCATAAATATTCGTTATTCGTTATATCAACTGAAATATATTTTTAAGCACTAATTACTGAAGATGTGTTTTTGCAATAAAACTTGCCGTAAATCGATCCATTTAACTTAATAAAGATAGGAGAAAAGAAAGAGCTCTCTATATTAAATTAAAAAATTAAGAGCAGAATTGAAATTAAATTTGCTGTTTAGTTAGATAAAAATTAAATGGCAGATTAGCAAATTTAGCCATTCCAGACGTATTCAATCCAGCTTGAATTTTATCTTTTATCAAAATATAATATAAATTAATGTAAGTTCGTAGTGATAACAAAAGGGATAAAAAGACTTAGAGAAAACTATTTTTATTAATTAACTGTTTTAATAACAAAAATAAATAAACCTTATTTGTTATATCAACTGAAATATATTTTAATCATGCTAAAAAAATTAGCTGGGCTCATTATTTTTAAGTATGCTGCATTGTTGAATGGGATGTTCATTTTAAATATTAATAATGAAGTGTAGTTGTTATAAACTAATTTCGCGTGATAATAAAGTTTTGACGTTACTAACGAAAGATTGTTTTAAAAATAATTTATATTAATTTAAATATTTCACTTCAAATTATTAGTATAAAAACCCATTATAAAAGTGGAAAATGCACTATATTTAATTAATATAGAGATAAGAACTTAGTTCATAACAGATGAATCCTGTCTTGCATAAAGAAAATTAAATTCATAACAATTTCTTACTGTATTTTTATAAAAAGAAAATTTTTATTTATATATTAGAGATATTTCAAAACACAAAAATGTACAAAAATGAAAATGTAAGTAATGCTTTTCTGTAGTATTTATTGATATACTAAATTCATCGAGAGTTTTCAATACCAATAGAGAACAATTGTATTAAAAAATTAATACGCCTATTACTGACCAACTGACAAAGTATCTTTTTTATTCTAAAACTTCATTCCGAATCTTTCGGATCTAGGACAAACAAGTATCCGGTCCAAAAACTAGAAAGTCAAAAACTTCATGCAAATTCATATCTTAATGCATATATATATAGAAGAAAATCGAAGATAAAAAAGAGATAGAGATAGATAGAGGGATATATATAGAGAGATAGATAGATAAATAGAGATAGACAAATAGACATTGATAGACAAATAAAGATTGATAGATATAGAGGTAGAGGTAGAGATAGATATAGATAACATAGAGATAGAGATAGATAGATATAGAGGTAGAGATAGAGATAGATAGATAGATAGATATAGAGGTAGAGATAGATAGATATAGAGATAGATATAGAGGTAGATATAGAGGTAGAGATAGATAGATAGATATAGAGATAGATAGATATAGAGGTAGAGATAGATAGATAGATGAGGAAAAAGAAAGAGATTGAAAAAATGATTTTTTTTTGCTTTGCTTAAATTGCTTTTTATTTTTTAACTCGCTGATTAATCTCTGTATTCTTCAAATTTTTCGAAGTTTTGCAGCGTTTTTTACGTGCATGACTCCTCAAGCGTCGTATTACAAAAATGTACAAAAATGTAAGAATGTTTTTCTGCATTATTTAATTAGAATATTAAATTCATCGACA
The DNA here is from genome assembly GCA_021605095.1 of Caerostris extrusa. Lineage (NCBI taxonomy): Eukaryota > Metazoa > Arthropoda > Arachnida > Araneae > Araneidae > Caerostris > Caerostris extrusa. The sequence goes on along the minus strand of BPLR01004797.1, from coordinate 7,636 downwards.
TTTTAAATACAAATAGAGAACAATTATATTAAAAATAATACAAAATTTATTGACCAGTTGAGTAAGCCTTTTTTTATTCTAAGACTTTATTCCGAATCTTTGGGATCTAGGCCATACAAGTATCCAGTCCAAAAAAATTAGAAAGTCAAAAACTTCATGCAAATTCATACCTTAATGCATATATATAGAAGAAAATCGAAGATAAAAAGAGAAAAAGAAACTAAGAAAGAAAGAAAGAGAGATTGAAAAAATGAGAGAGAAGAAACGCATAAAATAAAATCGCTGATTTATTTTTGTATTCTTCAGATTTTTCGAAGTTTTGCAGCAACAGCAAGTCTTTTACGTGCATGACCCTCAAACGTCGTATTTCATGACCAGAATGGTAGAAAAAAATGAAAAGTATAAAAGGGTATAAGCCAGGAAAAAATGCAGCCAGCATAAAAAAACTTCGTATCAAATGCTATGAGCAGCATGTATTTCAGAAGTGCTATCTATATATTTCCAGTCAAACAAAGAATGGGGGATATCCGCTATTATTTCCGGAGCCGAGAAATAGACATATACTACTAGTCTTTAACTTCCGGTTTGAAGATAAAACGGTAAGAATCGATCTATGGTCTAAATTAAAATAATAGTGTTTTCTGGAAATCCGTGAAATTACTCGAATGCATTGTTGTTCGTTTTAGAAAAATATAAAGGGGTACTTTTATACTCCTTTAAACTTTTTTTTTTCTGTTCAGATCATATTTCTTGCGAGATTTGAGATGACTTTGCAAATCTGAGAAAAGACTTTTCAATTTCAGGATAAAAATACAGACCACTGACAGTTGTACTTATCTGGGCATTTTCTATCTAAAAAAAAAAATAAAGAGTTTTTTTGATGAATATGATACCAGTGTGGTGATACCAGTCTAATATAGAAATACAGTGCAATTATAATTAACCTTAGTTAAATCGCCTTCCTCATGTTTATGTAAACCTTGCCTCCTTCTTCAAGTCGCATTTTTTACAGAATTAAAAAATATTTAGTTTAACATGCTAACTACTATACATGAAGGAAAAGAAATGCAAATTGGAATATTTAAATAAATAATTTACGGTGGATTATGCGTTTAAATAAAAATGTACTAAAAATTTCTGTAATTCATTGAAAAGTATTTTGACAATAAACGAAATAGTATAGTGGGATTATTATGTCGACATTGAAAATTAAAAAAAAAAGAATAAGTTTAACATGATTACCAGATTTCAATACATGTGGAAATGTTTCCTTACAAAAAGTATCTTACAACTAAAGCAAATATACTTTTAATTTTTTTATGCAAAGAAAAATATTCGGGCAACTAAAAAATGGGCTATTAAAATTTTAATTTCCTAAAAATTATTTGAAATGAAACGCAAAAATATAGAATTGAAAAGCTTCATCTAAAAATTCATTAATGATATTATTTAGATTATTTAAATTAATATAATAAGTAATTAAAGTAATTAAAGTTAAATTAATATAATAATTAATATAATTTAAATAATAAGTAAAAAATATTTACATACATTCAGATGGAGCATCAAAATCAACTGCTAAATTTTTAGAGAAAATTTGTCTGAATTAATTACATTGTAAAATATTTTAAGCATTCGATTCCCTATTAAAATATTTTTGAAACCAAATCCAAACCTAATAAATTTATTTCTAAAATAATTTTTGTAAGTTCACAATTTATGTACTAATTATATTAGGAATGTATATTAAAATCAATGTCAAGATGCCCCACTTAATACCCGTTAAACCCTTTTCAATTTATCCGTCTTGGAACAATTTCAATAATTTAATAAGTTCTTTTTGTATAAAAAAATGCATATTGCTGAAGGAATAAGATGAATTCATATAAGATAAATAATAAGTTTCTTTAAATGACGACTTCGAGATCATTTGCAGTATCTACACATCTGTCGGTGTAGCAGATTTAATCTAATCCATGGTGCAGCACGGAGTTTTCAACACAACACTCATATTTTCCATCATTTAAACGAATACCTCTCCTTATTTTCGTCTCGATCCCAATGGAAGATAAGCGATAGATATGGCCCATTACCCAAACACTTTCGTTTGCATCAATAATAACCAGCTTCCCCTTAGTTCGAAGCCCACTAATCTACCATACTCTTGCTAAGATAAACAAACTTCAAATTTTTTTTCAATCCTTTAGAAGTGGTTTGTTACAAGGACTTTTAATCAATGTAAGCATTATTTTAATCACTTAACCAGTCACCTTACGAAACATAGGAGATCAATCATTTACAACCTTTCATATATATAATATAGTGAAGAAATAGCCACTCTGGTTAGAATAACATTGGGAACAAACTTCAAATTACCTAATTTTTCAATCCCGAATTAGAAGCAATAATTCTTCAGGTTTATTAATTTCAAGGATAAATATTTAATCAATGTAAGCACTTCGTTAATCACTAAATTTCTCACTTAACCAGTCACCTTACGAAACATAGTCAATCATTTACAACCTTTCATATATATAATATAGTGTGATCCCTATTTTAGTATAGCTGCTACAAAGAAATACATCTTCACCAAGCCACTCTGGTTAGAATGTCAGAATGGAACAAACTTCAAATATTTTTCAATCACGAATTAGAAGCAAATTTTCAGGTTTGTTAATTTCGACGAATAATCAATGTAAGCAGCCCACTAAATTTCACTTAACCAGTCACCTTACAATCTTCATATATATAATATAGTGTGATCCCTAGTATTGCTACAAAGAAATTCTACCAAGCCACCAAAATTATGCTAATGAATTAGAAGCAATAACTTCAGGTTTGTTAATTTCTAAGGATAAATATTCAATCAATGTAAGCATTACTCGTTAATCACTAAATTTCTCACTTAACCAGTCACCTTACCATAGGAGATCAATCATTTACAACCTTTCATATATATAATATAGTGTGATCCCTATTTTAGTATTGCTACAAAGAAATACATCTACCAAGCCACTCTGGTTAGAATAACATGTGAATTTCATTAAATTTTCAATCCCGAATTAAAGCAATAAATAGGTTTGTTAATTTCAAGGATAAATATTTAATCAATGTAAGCATTACTTCGTTAATCACTAAATTTCTCACTTAACCAGTCACCTTACGAAACATAGGAGATCAATCATTTACAACCTTTCATATATATAATATAGTGTGATCCCTATTTTTAGTATTGCTACAAAGAAATACATCTACCAAGCCACTCTGGTTAGAATAACATGTGAATGGGAACAAACTTCAAATTACCTAATTTTTCAATCCCGACTTAGAAGTAATAATTCTTCAGGTTTGTTAATTTCAAGGATAAATATTTAATCAATGTAAGCATTACTTCGTTAATCACTAAATTTTCAAACCAGTCACCTTACGAAACATAGGAGATCAATCATTTACAACCTTCATATATATAATATAGTGTGATCCCTATTTTAGTATTGCTACAAAGAAATACATCTACCAAGCCACTCTGGTTAGAATAACATGAATGGGAACAAACTTCAAATTACCTAATTTTTCAATCCTGACTTTAGAAGTAATAATTCTTCAGGTTTGTTAATTTCAAGGATAAATATTTAATCAATGTAAGCATTACTTCGTTAATCACTAAATTTCTCCACTTAACCAGTCACCTTACGAAACATAGGAGATCAATCATTTACAACCTTTCATATATATAATATAGTGTGATCCCTATTTTAGTATTGCTACAAAGAAATACATCTACCAAGCCACTCTGGTTAGAATAACATGTGAATGGGAACAAACTTCAAATTACCTAATTTTTCAATCCCGAATTAGAAGCAATAATTCTTCAGGTTTATTAATTTCAAGGATAAATATTTAATCAATGTAAGCATTACTTTAATCACTAAATTTCTCACTTAACCAGTCACCTTACGAAACATAGGAGATCAATCATTTACAACCTTTCATATATATAATATAGTGTGATCCCTATTTTAGTATTGCTACAAAGAAATACATCTACCAAGCCACTCTGGTTAGAATAACATGTGAATGGGAACAAACTTCAAATTACCTAATTTTTCAATCCCGAATTAGAAGCAATAATTCTTCAGGTTTATTAATTTCAAGGATAAATATTTAATCGATATAAGCATTACTTCGTTAATCACTAAATTTTTCACTTAACTAGACACCTTACAAAACATCGGAGACCAATCATACACGACCTTCCATATATATAATAATATAGTGTGATTTCTATTTTAATATTTCATTGTGGAAATATTAAAATAGAGAAGAAGAAATAGAGCCATACAACTTTCAACAGGGCAAACTTACTACTAAGCGATTTAAGCTTTTAATTACAGTACATTAAGGAAATGCTGACAAAGGAAGGTAATTACGTAGCTCAGCCATTCTGTTTGATAATTTAAATCCTTAGTTTGTCCGGCCATCAGTAAGAGGTTCCAGTCTTAGGCAAGACCCACCCTTAACCTCGTGACCCATAATAACAGGAAATCTGAATCGGTAATTTGAAAGAGGGATTGCGATTAGATTTATTTTAGATGGTTATTTTTAAGATCTTATACATAATATTACTTACTTGAAGTTAGTGAATAGATGTGTTATGGATTGACTTATTAAATTAGGGGCTTTGATTTCATGCTGAGTTGATTTATTAAATAAGTATATAAGACAACTTGGAATAGATTATTAATTATAATTATGGAAAGACATGTAAAAGCTGTATATGACAGGTTATTATTTTGGCATGTAAAAGTCTACTCTGAAGGGTATTATTCTGAAATCAGACCAGAGCCACGAGTTTCAGTATCAATTTAGGACATGGGCACATTAAATCTATTAGCTGAAAAATTCTTCCATACCGTTTGAAGTAGAGGGTGGAAGGTGTGAACCAATTAGAAGCCGCAACTACAGTGGCACAAGGTGACTCGCTGACGTGTCACTATCAATATAAAATCATTATCAGGCTTAGCGATATTAAGGTATCATGCAAAAGTGTGAATGATCATCGAATTGTGAAAAAGAATATTAGAAAAAGTGCATTTAATATATGCACATATGCAATATGCAAACCATTATATGCTTATAGATTTTGAGAGAAGGTCACTTGCGTTCGAATACGTGTAAAGTGCACCATAGAAACTGATACAAATATATTTATATTTGTATCAGTTTCTACGGTGAGATTTCGAATTTGTTAGAAATTTATGCCAGATCATTAACAACAGCATATTATGACAATCAAGCAATAAAAATAAATTAATATATATAATCAACTAATTCGCATAAATATATCTTTTTTAATTTAAATCAAAATAAATTATTTTATTCAAAAACAAACGAAGACCTTTCACTGTTATGTACCAAGCTCTTCGATGTGCTTTTATATGTGTACAAATATACAACATAAAAACATACTTATAACATATAATACTTAGTAGCATTTTCATTATCAATGTTACTAAGATGGAAGTATAATATCACGATTATAGTTGTTAATTTCTATCGTATTACATCTAGTAAATTAAATTTATAGTTTAAATTTTATTTATTATTTCATATAATATAATATCTTATTATTTCTTGAAGTTTGTGACTAGAACAGCTATCAGCCTTAATTTTAATTTCTTACAGATTAGCATTATTAGATTAGTATATAAATACTTTGAAGAGATGGTTAGTTAAAATTATGAATAGGTTTATTATTATTAATATTTTTTAAACTATTGAAAAAAAAATAAACGTTATTTTGTTTAAACGATTGCAATGATTTTTGCCTACTATTTTTAGACTACTTTGTTTCTGTATTATGAATAAAGATGATTTCCTTTATTAATTAACGATCTTTATGGCATATATTCAATTAATAAAATTTTAATTCAATGATCAATACAATCAAATCTGTAAACTATATGTTTTTGTCACAGCGCTCTCAATAAATGTACTTATTAGATAAAATTCATTAATCAAAGCATAGATTTCAATACATTACCAACAATTGATAATAATTAGTAAAATTGAGAATTGATTTTTTCATTTAAAATGTTCATTCAAGTTATTTTTATTATTTTCTAAAATTTTAACTAGAAAAATCTTAAATTCTACTTAGCTATCCCATTAAAAAAGCTATCCTAAAAATTAAGTTCAAGTTAGATGTTTTTTGGATGCACATTTAGTACACTTTTGTTGGTCCAATTATTTTACATACAGAATACAAGATAAAAAATTGTCTATATTCATGATGCTTTATTATTATAAAACAACCAACTTGATATAATGGTATACTAATTTTATTTTGCATGTTGAAATCGTGGAAAATATTATTAGCATGAAAATTACTACAATTTTCTTTTAGAAATTCTTTCTTTTGATGTGTTGTAATCATTTAAATGTATGAATATTTCTTATCTGCACATAAACATCGAACAATTAAAAAAATATTTGATACCATTGCAGATGGCATTGGTTCTCAAAGAGTGCGCCCCAGAAGATTTCCGGATACGCTCCTGTTACATTCCACAAAAATATGTGTCATGATATGAAAATAAATATAGTTACTATTTTTCTTGTCAGTTTTACCATTCAAAGATAGCTTTCATTACAAACAAGTAACATTTCTGGTTGCTTTTCTTCTTCTTTTCTTCACATAATAAGTCACCAAACAGCAATAATGCGCCAAAGAAGGTTTCTGAGAAAGTAGGAGCGGTAACTTCCATGGTTGTTACTAGATCGCTAGGGTCTATGTGATTTTCAATGTTAACAAAATTTCCATTATAGCCTGTGAGACTCACCGTCTGTAAGTAGCAGTTTGTGGAATTGACCATCAAGATATATAGCTGTGAAGCTATTAGTAGTGAATGCTTATTTATCACATATTTTTATATAGTTCACCTACAATAATTTGTAGGTTTTTAAATGCACTCTCGACTTGCAAGCGGCTTGATGGCCAATTGATTGCACTCTGGCTGTGGGTACTATGAGTTTCAGGTTCGAATTCTAGCTAGCATGGATGTTTTTGTTAGTGGTTCGTAATCAACATTAAAGCGTATGTCCCGGTCTAAGTAGCCTAAAGTATGCACAAAATGACCATAGAGCTACAAACCAAACCAAAACATCGACATTAAAAAATTTTGAGAATCACTGGCATACGGTACAATAGAAATAAGTTGGATGTATTCAGTTGTTGTAAGTATGTAGTTTAGGTCTGGGTGCATAAAAATAGTTTATAACAATTGTTGAAAGGCTAATATTTTATTGATAAAAGCAGCTAATTACTTTTTTGAAGTGAGGAATTTGAATGGAACTGAGTTTTTAATACTTGGCTTTTTATTTTTTGTTACCTTTTAGATTTTAACACAACTGTTATTTTTTCAGACGAAGGTTCTTACCAGGGTCTGACATTATTCCAGTCATAGGGGAACCTTGAGGCGCTGCTTTTCAAAGTTTCGAAGGGTTTACAAAAGAGGCACTTCTAAATTTATTTTCGTAAGCATTTCTTCATTTTGTATACAACTCTTGATTTGTTTACACTTCTTCAATATCAAATGAAGACTTCACAAGTAGTTTCTTAAAATACAAACAAAAA
>BPLR01004796.1:0-33426 GCA_021605095.1 Caerostris extrusa | reverse complement strand
GTTACGTATTGCTGTGGGGGATATTCTTTTCATAAATGTATAAAATCCATGTATACGTAGAACGTAAAAGTTGGAAATAAATAAATAAATGTATATAAGAATATATACATAAATGCGAATGAATGAAGATATAGATAAATATATATATACAAATTTATAAGAGAGCTGCAAATTGTTGCAAATACATTTAAAAATTACTTCATAATTATAAATTATTTGAAAGCTGCAAATTAAAAATCTTTTTTATCAAAATAAGTATTTTTGAGATAAAAATAAATTAATTTAGTGAGGATATTTTTTCAGAAATGTATAAAAAGTTCGAAATCATTTGTTATAAGTCGATCATCAAATAAATACTTTACTATACTTTATTAAAGAAATATGACTTAAAATGTCATATTGTATGTTGACAATAATAAACGTGAAAGCTTGCAGAAATATATTACATGACATTTTATTTATAATGTAAAAAAAGTTTTTAGCGGACAAAAAGTAATCTGCAAAAATCAAAAATTCACTTTCAATCCAGTGCGTTTCCTTCTTATTCTATATTATATCCAATCTTTTCAGAAACGAAAATTGAAATTTAAAATAAAAATATAAAAGATAAAAGTATTAAAGCGTCATATTGATTACCTCATCCATATTGTTAGTCAAACAATGAAAGTGACTTGCCTTTTTTAAAAAGATTCTTATAATATGCATTTCCTATTATTAAATTTCTTTTTACTTTTGTTTTCTTATAAGCAAAAGTCGAAAGGATATGAGTTGAAGTAGAAAGTAGCGCGAACCCTTTTTAGTAGGGCCAGTTTACGTCTTTTCTTATCAGTAAAAAAGGGAAGAAAAAAACATTTTTTACAGTTTGAAATGAATGCTTTCTGAATAAAAATGCTTGTAAAACTAGTTTTATAGAAATGCATTTTATATTCATATACTTTTTGAACTTGATTTTAATATCCTAAATGGATTGAGATAAGTATATTTATTACCATATTTTAATGCACTTTTTTTTTAATGGAAAGGCAAAAGAGGTTAGTTAACATAGGTGATATATTACCATAAATATGAGTATAAATGAAACCACATACTACTTTCCCCCAGATTTTCTTATATCTTTTACATGACAATATAAAAACATTAATAATAGCAAGCAGTATAATATATCTTTATGTTTATCCCGTCTGTTATTTTTGTCCCTGCATCCGGAGCTATGTAGGCCTCCCTAAAGTAAAGTTAAAAACGTGAGAGTGGTTAAAAAAAATTAAACCTACAAAATGCTAGATCGTCCATTTTCTACAAATTATATATGAATGCAATATATATATATATATGAAAGTATGTATAATAGATAAATTTGTAATGACATTTTATTATTGTAATAACATCATTATAAATTTAAACGTTATGTAGCGTAAAAACAAAGTTATAAAAGTATATATTTCTACTATACTTCGCTTTGTTTATCGCTCTATCCAGAGAGTTAGATAGTCCTAGCAGTTAACAGCGTGAGAGTGTTTAAACAATTTAAGAAATTGAGTGCCACAATTGAATCCATTTACATAAGTTATAGATGTAATACTACATAAAATAGTAAATAATATTATTAAGGTGAATAATATTATCCAGAACTATGTAGTCCCCTAGAAGTTAAAATCGTTAGAATGGTTAAAACAATTAAAGAAAATTGTAATTACAAGCACATCAAATTTCAAAATTATATGAATGCAATTCCCACATAAAATAGTAAATAGCATATGATTATTTTATAACTAACATCAGTATTATTCGTGGATGCTTATTTGCCCATGTTCATGTTCCTGTCCATCACTATAAATTTTAAGTTCACAATCACTTCTAAACGTAAATTATTTGAAGATCTCTGGATCTTTCACTAAAGGGATTGAAAGATTGATTAATTAGAAGCTTTAGAACTAAAAATAAGATATTTTCATTTCGAGGATACAGTATTTTTCATAAATTTTATTGCATATATGCATTTATCAAATGCAATAAAATTTTTGAAAGTCTACCGCCACTGCGTCTTTTTTTAATTTAGTGACTGCTGCAGATAGTGACGTTCTAAGAGATCTCCACTTGAATTTTGGAGATTGATTTTTGATTTCACATTGATTTTTTTATTTTTAAACTGCTTTATTTATACACATAAATAATACGCATTTATGAATTTTGAAAAAAGTGAAGTTTAATTATGATGTGACAGTTTCGTGTTCTCAGGCAAAAATAATTTTTGCTTAGATATTTTTATCAAGTGCAAACATGACTTTTTCCTATTATAAATACACGAGGACAAGAAATTCAAAGCTTTATAACCATTTGTGCAATAAATATAGTTGTATGAATTGAGACTTATAAACATTCTTGCAAATAAAAAAAGAAAATTGAAAATCAAAACTGTATAAATATTTAAATAAACTTTTGACAAATTTATTTTTATATGCATCTTTGGAAATTCTTGAAATTTAAATCAAAATGCATGAGAAGAAAATATAACATTCAATGGATATAATGCATTAGTTTTCTTCTGGCAAAAATATATTATTTATATTTTTTTTTTTTGCGTGATTCTAATCTTGTTTTTTAGAATAACGTTCGTGGCGTCAAAAAAAAAAAATCAAAGTTATAAAATAAATTGGGATTTATATAACGTTGCTGAATAAAACCAACGAAAAAGACAGAAAAACAGCGAGAATTTTACAAAATCTAAAAATTAACTATTTTATGACTGTGATGGAATTCATAAAAGTAACGTTTGCTTGAATTGTCGTCGTTGAAAAATGCGAATTGTGGCTGAACGTAAGTTTGTATTTTAGTTTAAAGTAGAATGCCGAATGAATGCTGTAGATGACAGCTTAGCTAACAGAAAACTGTTACAATAGTACCATTTATGTTGCTTAGTTTAATATTTCTGGGGATAATATCTATTGTTTATTTAGTAACACGACTGCCATCTGCTTTATTTATTGGCTGTGGTTATTGAACACTGGCATATCTTTGTTGCTTTTGAATCTGGTTCATTTAATAAAATTAGTAGTTGCTTAAAGACTTAAATGAAAACATGGACTATTACACAATGATGTGCCCCATCAGCATTGAATAGAATATGATCTTGTGAAAGTCATCTAGTCATAGTTTGCCAATATTTAGAAAAATACTTTTTTTATCAGATAAATTAAAATTCGAGAGCAGATTTAGGGATTTTTCTTTAATTTCGCCAAAAGTTATTTATTTCTTCTGGCGTTAAGCCATTCAGAAAAACAGAGGAAATTTTGCATATATTTAGAAATAATATAATATTTTTGAGTTTTTGACAGCTTTGTTAAAATATTTTCTAACTACGAATAAAAAACCTGAAAGCTACATTACATCTAACACATTGTTTACATTGTTTTAGCATCTGCATAGTGCTCTGACAAAGCTGCATCGCCTACTTTAAACGCTGTATTGCGTGCTAATAAAGCTGAATCACATATACATAAAGTTGTATACATGCTTTAAATGCTGTATAACATACTCATAAAGTAGCATAGCGTGCTTTAAAAGCTGCATCATATAAGTTGCATAGTAACAGTATCTTTAAGAGCTGCATTACATACTCACAAAGTTCAATACACTCCAATGTTTTAAATACTGCCTTTTACACATAAATCTGTCTTTTTGAATCATATACTCATGAAGCTGCAACATCACATGCACATTAGCTGTATCTCATACTCATAAGCTGCCTGATAGCCAATTGGCTACCACTCTAGCCTTTAGTACCCAGACTTCAGGTTCAATCACACGTTGGTTAGTGGTTCGAATCTACGTCCTGTAGGTCTAATTAGCTTAAAGTGCGCACAAATTGACCGTAGAGCGACAAACCAAACTATATTCACGAAGGTCCATCGTGTTCCCTAATGCCCACGGATATGTTTTTTATTATTTATTATTAAAAAGTAGATATTCACTTATTGAATGTCTATTCTTTTCAAAGCTTTATTTTTAATTAAAAAATTACTTTCAATATAAGAGGTCTGGGTATTATAAAGAAAATGCTTTCAAGATATTAAAAGGCCAAGTATTAAAAAAATAAATCGAATTTTTTTATCTTTTGTTACTTTAATTCAATGTCCTATTGGAATAATTATTTTAATTTTGAAATAATACATGATCAGATAATAAATTAAGAACATAGCAATTTAACTGACGATTTAATTAACAATTTTTTTATTTTATTTTATTTCCTGTATAAGACTCTTAAATATATGAAATTAAACGTCTAAATGGGTGATTAAAGGAATTAAATGGGTAATTTCAACTATGTCAATAATCTTTTAATCTAAAATATAAATGAGTTAAATACGTTTTTAAAATATTCCGATCAGGCATTTTAAAGACATATTTATCGAAAGAAAATGTGAATATAATTAATGAAAATGAGACATAAATGCATTATTGTTTAATGCATTTAAGGATTTAATATGCAAACTAAAACCTGGTTATGTATCAGATAATCCTTGAACAAATGCAATAAGCCATTATTGAAAAATTTCTCAGTAATTTAAATTGATAACAATACCTCATTAATACGGTAATCATTCCACTTTTGAATTGTTATTTATTTTCATTAAATACGTTAACGGTTTTTTTAATACGTATTATAATACTTTAAAAGTAATTAAAAGCTAAAAATGCTATTTAAACAAATTATTTTCATTAAATACCCCCCATTAAATAGTTAATCGTCATTATTAAAGTTTCGAAACTTCGTCTTTAAATTCATTAGAATAAGTTTTCCTGAATCTCTTTTAAAATAATAAAATTATTCTCACTAAAGTAATGAAATAAATTTTAGAAATGAAATACATTAAAATATTATGTATGTAGTAAAAACAGAAAATATATTAACGGATCATTTTTCAGAATTATTTCCTCTATAAATAAAAGAAATTAAACCATAAAACACTTCAAGTGCTTAGATGAAGACGATAAAAGATTGATTTTACAGTAACATGAAATATTCCGGAATATTTTTGACAAGTATTTTAATTTAAATATGAATTTTAATTTTTAATTTTAATATCTTCTTTGGATATTAATTATAGAAAAATTACTGGAAATATATTAAAGTTTACTTTTTTCAGAAATATTTCCTTGACACATAAAATGTTTTATAGTTTAAAACATTTTAAGTGCATAGATGAAGGCGATGAAAGGTTACACAGCAACGTGAAATATTACGTAATTTTTGACAATATTTTTATTCAAGAAAGTGCATCTTCTTTGGATATTAAAGCTCTAAAAATCTGAAATTTCATTTAAAATTTTTTTTTATTTTGCTGTCTTCAGATATGATGTTTTTCAAATTTATTCATCTACTATGAGATAAAACATTGCACAAAATAATATCTTTAAAAGATTATTTAAAAAATACAGAATTTTGCTAATATGGTTAATAGGCCTGGTGGCTGAGTAATTAGAGCTCTGGAACTCGGGGCCGCAGAATTCGAGTTCTGGCAGTGCCATGGATGTTTGTAGTGGTTCGAATCCGTTTTAAACCGTAGGTATCGGTCTAATATGACTATAGATCATTGTGAGTAGGGACTGATATTGCTATCCCGTAAAAAAGTCAGCGTCACGGTGCCAAGTCAGACTATGGATGCGACATCACAATTAAAGCTACCCCCTTTGCCTTCTTCCATGAGACCACATGGATTTTTCTTGAACATGGTCTAGATGTTGCTGTCCACCATGTGGGATAAGCAGCAATAACAGTAGCTCACGGTTTTTCCATATATTATTTAACTAGAATTTTAAAATCATCACATTGGATAGTTCAATGGATAAATTGTACTGTTGGATTAATAAATCGTACAACACCTTAAGAGTCATTTTATGTACAACTAAATCAAAATTAATCTTTCGATCATGATTAAATTATAAAAATAAAAAAAAAAATTAGAAAGAATTTACAAATTTCTTCTTTAGAAAATCAAATTTCAATTCATTTCCTATAAATATATTTTATAAGCAAAAATATTTAATCATTTTTAAGATTAAATTTAAATTTGTATGTGTAAAGCAAACCGATTTTGCAATATTTTTTATGAATACCAAATTATTCGATGGATTTGTATTTCGATTTGCTGCGAAATTCTATCGAAATATATAATTGTCTTCATAATATTGAGATACAGATTAAATATTTATTTTGTATTAATTATAAACTGTACTTTTATGAAATAACACTGATCGAAATGTGAGACTGATGACTAGATCTTTGCTTAATTTTATTGTCTTTTGTACTTTAAATAATACATTAAAAATATTCTTTAAAATTTTATTATTATTGCAAAAAAAAAAAATAAATATTTTTAATTGGAAAAAAATAAAGTTATGCATAAAATTTTTATTATAGCTCACAGCTAATATAACTGCTTAACTCGATAAGATGTTTTATGATAAAATCAATATCATACCTTCTTTTTAAATGAGCATTTTTTTTTAATTAGAGATTATTCGAAATTGAATGGACAAATATTTGAGACTGATGTAGTCCACCAACAAAGTTTCCCTACAATTTGGAACAAGCCATCCATTGACATCCCAGGAATTCCAACCTTCTTATTTCTCTTCCACAAGCAGTTGTAAGAATTTTCTATTCAAGGAATTTATCTTGTCTATCTCCTCGATACACCCCCAGGAAAATTCTTTTCACCTTTTGTTGAGTTACAATTTAAGCTTAATCAATTTAGAAACCTACAGAGCAATTTATTCGGTGGTTACAAACCAGTAGTATTTTTGTCTGCTTACATGTTTTTTTATCTATTCTAAATGTATATTCTATTCAAGCTTATAAATATTATATGATCGTAGTTTAATCATCTTGCATAGGTTGTAAACTGACCTAGGAGAAGTTCTCTGATTTTCTTCCATATTACATAAAAAGTATATTTTGAACTGTAACTCATATGAAGAATTTTATGACCATTTACTATATAAATAAAACACATTCTCTCTGTTTTTAAAAAATAGATTCTCTCATTAAATAAAAAAGAGAGAATGTGTTTTATTTATATATATGTTTTATGTATATAACTTGATATTGATTATTCTATGTCCTCTAATTTGGTTTGTAATTAAATGACATTCATTCAAAACTGTTCAAATAAATGAATGTATTTAGGTTTTTAAAAGATATTTTTCGTTACATAGTATTATTTATTAGACACTTTTAATATATTTTAATTATTTAAAATTTATTCAACTTTATTTTTCTAAAATATCCTCAAACATTTACAGGCATCAAATAAATAAAGTATTTTTAGATTTAATAAATTTAATTGTAAAATGTAAAAATCCTTATTCTTTAGTGCATATTTTTTGAGACATTTACAATTAAATTAAGTTGAAAAGTGCATTTCACAAATAATAATTTTAATAAATTTATTATATCACAATAATGACACACAAATGTTATCGAGATACATATATTTACATAAATATAAATATATTATCAATATTCCTTAGATAAATTTATTTACTGTTTTTAAACAGATAAATTGAAATGTTTTTCACAAAACCATGTTGAGGGAAATTATTGTTGTGTAAAAAATATTTCAAAAGATGGGTAAATTTATGGAATTGAGATTATGGCCTAAAATATGCCAATTATTTTATTTAAAAATATATAATATTTTTCACGTTGTTGATCCTAATCGCGTTGTTAATTCAAATCTCAATAATTTTTTTTTTTTTTTCTTTTTTTTTTATAAGATGCAATTATATATCTATACAGTCAAAAAAATTTTTATTATCACAACGATTAGACGATTTAAAAGACAAAAGAATTGCATTCTTAATAATCATCACATCTTCCATATTATTCCGCTTAAAATGAACTTAAATTAGAAACTCAATTTAAATTAAGGATTTTTTTTTTAAATTTTTTTAGTAACAAAGATTCTATTTCAATTTATACAAAAAAATCCAACTGAAATTTTTCAATGTTTGCCAAACCTTTAAAATATTTTTAAATAATATATCGCTAACCCTTTTCAGAAATTGTTTCATTATTGCATTCAATCAATTTACTAAATCGTGATAAGATTTATGGCAGGGCAAATTAGTTTTAGTTAAGAGGATGCAGTTAATGAAAAATCTGTCAAGGCCATTGTTGAACAATGTTTCAACGTGAGTGCTGAAAACTGCTTCAAGGCCGTTGAAGAATTTAAATAATGACTGTAGTTAACTGAACTGAACTCCAACTGAAGTTATAAGTAATAACAACTTACAAACAAACAAAATACAAAAAATATTAACAAGTGTATAATCAAATGAGCTGAACAAAAATCGTAGATTTTAATTATAGTGACAATCGAAACTAATACACTATATAAAATATTTATTCATTGAAAAGTAATTATTGTATTTAAACTTATGTTTGTTTAAAAGAAATTTAAGTAATTTTTAACTATTTTTTTCATCAAACAAAAGGAATTCATTTTAAAACAAACTGTGGTTGGTATTTCACATACATTAAACATTCTTTATTTAAATGTACAACAGAAATTGACAAAGATTTTTACAAGAAAAAAAATTAATCAAAATAAATTTAAAAAAAAAAATTAAATAATTAAAAATATTTTGAAAAGTCAATAATATTATGTATGTGCAAAATATTCGGAGCATTGATCGTCAAATATAAAAATTGTATTAATTTTTGTGCTTTTCAAAAGATAAGTCAATAAAATGCGGATTACAGATATTCTTCTTCTTCTTTGGCGCAACAGACCCATTGACGGGCCAAGGCCGTCTCCCCTACTGGCAGATTCTGACACATGAGATATTTTCATTTTTTACGGCGTATGGTTGTCCAGCCCTACCCCATGCTCTGACATATTAGGACGGGACCTGCTGTTTAAAGTGCATTCGAAACACTAAAACATCCACGGCTACTACACGATGCATACCTATAAATTACCTACATAAAAAATAACATAAATCCGCCGGGACTTGGACCCGAAACCTGTAACTCCAGCCAGAGCGCTAATTTTTGATATTGCTGGACGAAATTTTCTTACTTGAAATTTATGATGCTCCAATTTTGTTATTTGCAATCATTGAAAATATTTATTAAATATACTATTTCGTTTAAATTTTCTAATGAAAATATTATTTAAATTATCTAATATTTAAATATGTTACAGTATATTCTACTATTTTATGTTTGGAAGACAAAAATAATATTTTTAAATAAAGCAGCTAATAAAATTTTAAATGAATTGAATAGATAAAATAAAAATTAAAAACTATTTTGTTAAAAAATACTTATTTTAAAATAAAAAGGCATTTATTATCCTAGAAATGAGCAAAATAAAATATTTAAGCGAAAAACTGCTAAATATTGTTTTCATTTCATTGTTTATTTTATTTTAAATTTTTTTTTAAAACTTGAATTTTCAGTTTAAACTACCATGGAATACAAAAATAAAAACGCATTATGCAACCAAATAATTATTTGCTGAAATACCACGTTGTTTTTAACAGAAACAAAAATAAAAAAGTTTTAATACTAAATACATTTCAGAAGCATTAATAAAATTTAGCAAAAAATTTTTTTTTTATTTAAAAGCGACTTTGACAGCAAGAAACAGCAAATTTATAGTATGATACCATTTTATTCTGCAGAAAAAACCAGACGTCATTTATGTTATTATTGATGTTTTTGCTTTTTTTCGAAGTGTATTTGCCTAATGAGCATTTATTTTTAAAGTAAAATAAAATACGTTTTCTCGGTTTCTTAAACAAACTATTTAGTATCCACCCGCAAACGTCATATAAAAACCACGTCGGCTGTAAATAATTATTTCAGAACAAATTATTTTTAAATATCTGGTATAAAAGAGAAAAAACCTTTTCAAAAATAAAAATGAAAATGATATTCAATACTGCAGATCTTTTTTATTTTATTTTCTTATTTAACTCCATCAACTTTTAAATAAAGGGGCATTTCGACGATGCAATAAATTTCTTTTTGCCTTATCTTCAAAAGAATAATCAAACACCTTTCATGTTATTATTAGTTTCCTTTTTATTCATGTTGTTTTCAATTAAATTATTGCTTTTACATCAGGAAAAAAAAAAAATGAAGGCATGGCTTTGAAGTTCATGATCCGACTTTTTAAGCTTTTTAAACTTTTCAGGGATTAATATTTTCAGTTTTTTTTGTTGAGTTTTTATATTTTATGATTTTTAAATACCCATCAAAAACTTTTCAAACATTTCTTTTTTTTTTATTCAACATTTTTGTAAAGCTATATTTTCCTTTGTCTCTTTCTCTTGATATCGTTTGCAAGGCTCAGACTGTCAATTTGCAGTAATTGGGCTGTCTTCCGTAAAATACCCAACAACAAAGACAATACAATGATTAGGAAGTCATTAAGTATCATTATTTTGTTTTAATTATAATATTTAACATTTTATTTTATTTTGATTCATGCCAAATACAAAAAAATTTTTTTGTTTCTTAAAAAATGCTTCTTGGGTGCTCATTCTAATTATTTAATCGCTTTCCTCCTATTATCATTTTTATGTAAATTCCATAAATTTATTGCTCCTTTACGGCTAAAATACTTAACGGTAAATTGAAAGGTGTATGTGAAGTGGAAGTAAAACTGTACTTAACAATCACATATTTTTAACATTATAATAATGAAAGTTGGGGATGGTATTATCTTTCTCCAATTAATCAAAGTTTTGCAATTTCTAAACCTTTTGCCGCTAAATTGTGTATACATTTCATTCTGCCATGCGAAGTTACTGGATGGATGGATAAGCAGTCATCTCCTGCGATATTTACATCTCAACGAATCAGTATTCTTTTTACACTTTCCTCTTACTTCACACATTGAACAGAAGGCTTTCAGGGGAAAAAAATAAGTGTGATTGCAGCAAATGAACCTTCAGACTTATATTAAACCATGATTCTTGGAACTTTCTCTGAATTGAATAGTTTGAATTATATTAAAGTTCATTTTGGTTTCCAAGAAACTTAAAAACATCCTAAGAATGCTTTTGTGTTCATTTAAGGAAATTATAGCAATTCAAATTTATTATACGCTGTATAGAATGCTTATTCGTTGAAAATTAAAATTTGAATAACTTTCAAATTCAATTTCTCATGTATATGTCTTATTATAAATTTTTATATTAATTTTTATGCAGTTTATAGTAACTTAAGCTGTTTTAACAAGTTTTTTTATTCAAAAAAAAATTGCATTTTAAAAAAAACAAAATGTGGTTGGTATATCACACACATTAAACTTCCTTTATTTTAATGCACAACATAAATTGCTAAAAATATTACAAGAAAATCAATTAAATTAAAAAAAAAATTAAATAATTAAAAATTCTTAAAAGTCAATGATATTATACAAAATATTCCAGCATTGATCGTCCAAATATAAAAATTGGTAATTTTTTTTTCTTTTTAAAAGATAAATCTATGAAAATGCATTTTAATATTCTTCTTCTTCTTCAATCGCGCAATAGCTTTAGGATGGGCCAAGACCATCTGCCTACTAAGATTCCAAAACATGATATGATTTCTTTTTGCGGCGTACGGTTTATCAGCCCTACCCCAAATGCTCTGCTCTACTAACATATTAGGACGGGACCTAATGCTTAAAATGGATTCGAACCACTGCAAACATCCATGGCCTACCTGTATAGATACATATATACTATCTACATAAAAAAAAAAAAAAACTACATAAATCTGCCGGGACTCGAAACCTGTGGCACCAATCGCCAGAGCGCTCATTTTGTTATGACTAGATGAATTTTTTTACTTGAAATTTATGCTGTAATTTTTGTTATTTTCAATCATTGAAAAAATGTTTATTAAATATATTATTTCGTTTAAATTTTCTAATGAAAATATTATTTAAATGATCTAATATTTAAATATGTTATAGTATATTTTTTGGTATTTTATGTTTGGAGAGACAAAAATAATATTATTCAATAAAGCAGCTAATAAAATTTTAGATGAATTGAATAGATAAAATAAATTAAATATTTACTGTTAAAAAATACTTATTGTAAAATAAAGGTATTTTAATTTTATCCTAAAAATGAGCAAATCTTCAACTCAAAATAAAAAGCGAAACACAAAATAAAATAATTTGGACTTCTGCTGTAGTATTTTCATTCATTATTTATTTCTTTAAATGTTTTTCGGTTTTTAAAAAATTTCAGTTTAAACTTACCGTAGAATGCAGAAATAAAAACGCATAATGCAACCAAATACTTACTTGCTGAAACACCACGCTGTTTTTTAACAGAAACAAAAATACATAAATGTTTAAAAAAAGTTTTAATACTAAATACATTTCAGAAGCATTAATACAATTCTTAAAACATATTTTTCATTTAAAGCGACTTTGACAGCAAGAAATGAAACGCTGTTCGTATTTGTGTTTGAGACCATTTATTCTGCAGAAAACAGACGTCAATTTTTTTAGTATTGTTGTTGTTTTTATATTTTTTTCCTGAAGTGTATTTGCCTAATAAGCATGTACTTTAAAAGTAAAATAAAAAACGGTTTCTTAGATTTAAAACAAACTGTTAGAACCATCACACAAACGTCTTATAAAAATCCACCGACTGTAAATAATTACTTCAGAAACAAATTATTTTTAAATACTTGGTGTAAAAAAAAAAACATTTTCAAAAATAAAAAAAGAATTGAAAATAATATTCAATACTTCAGATCTTTTTTTATTTTAATTTCTTTTTTATTTAACTCCATCAACTTTTAAATAAAAGGGGCATTTCGACGATGCAATAAATTTCTTTTTGCCTTATCTTCAAAGAATAATCAAACACCTTTCATGTTATTATTAGTTTCCGTTTTATTTGTGTTGTCTTCAATTAAATTATTGCCTTTACATCAGGAAAGAAAAAAAAAAAATGAAGGCATGGCTTTGATGTTCATGATCTGGCTTTTTAAGCTTCTGTAAACTTTTCAGGGATTAATATTTTCAGTTTTTTTTTTTTGTTGAGTTTTTATATTTTATGTGATTTTTAAATACCCATCAAAAACTTTTCACACTTTTTTTTTTTTTCATTTTTATTCAATTTTTTTTATTTTTTTTAAAGCTATATTTTTTTTTTGTCTTTCTCTTGACATCGTTTGTGGCTCAGATTGTCAATTTCCAGTAATTGGGCTGTCTTCGTATTACACTTACACAAGGGCAATTCAATGGTTGAGTGCCATTAAATATCTATTGAATCTTTATTAATTCTATTTTATAATAATTGAAATTTAAGAATCTATACAGACAAATAAAAAATGTATATTTTTTTTAAATCTTTTTTTTCCTAGTGTAAAATGTTTCTTATACATCTTGGGATGTTCATTCTAATTACTCAAACGTTTTTCTCCTTGCACCTTTTTTATTAAAATTCCATTAATTGAACTAAATTCCAAGTAAAGTTAAATAATATCAACTTACAAACAAAAAAAAAATTATCAAATGTATATTCGTATAAGCTGAACAAAGTTCGTAAATTTCAATTATAGTAACAGTCGAAATTAATTTAAATTTATTATGCACTATATAAAATGTTTATTTATTGAAAATTAAAATTTGAACAACTTTTAAATTCATTTTCATGTATATGTCTTATTATAAATTTGATATTAATGCTTATGTAGTTTAAAGTAATTTAAGGAATTTTAACCTTTTTGTATCAAAAAATAATCTCATTTTAAAACAAATTGTGTTTGGTATCTGACATAAATTAAATATCTTTTATTTAAATGTACAACAGAAATTGCCAAATATTTTACAAGGTAATCAATTAAATTAAGAAAAAAAAATTAAATAATTAAAAATATTCTTAAAAGTCAATAATATTTTACAAAATATTTTAGGATTGATTGTCCAAATATAAAAATTGGTAACTTCTGTGTTTTTCAAAAATATAAATCCATAAAATGCATTATGATATTCTTCTTTTTGGCGCAACAGCTGTATGCCTAATGGCAGATTGCAAAACAGAGGGTTTTTATCTATTTTTTTTTTTTTTTTTTTTTTACGGTATATGGTTGTCAGTCCTACACTCAATGCTCTACAGCCATATTAGATCTTTGGCTACAGTTTTGATTCAGAACCGCTTCAAACATCCATGGCCTACCTACCTACATACATACATATATACTACTACATAGGAACCTACATAATTACGCCAGGATTCGAACCCGAAACCAGAGGCACGTAGCGCTAGAGTGCTAATTTTGCTATCACAACGAATTTTTTTTTGCTTGAAATTTATGGTGTAAATTTGTCATTTGCAATTATTGAAAATATTAGTTAAATATATTATTTCCTTTAAATTTACCAGCGAAAATATTATTTAAACTATCTAACATTCAAATATGTTATAATA
Source organism: Caerostris extrusa (assembly GCA_021605095.1). Lineage (NCBI taxonomy): Eukaryota > Metazoa > Arthropoda > Arachnida > Araneae > Araneidae > Caerostris > Caerostris extrusa. Next base: position 18,969 of record BPLR01004796.1, on the reverse strand, counting down.
TATTCTAGTATTTTATGTTTAGAAGACAAAAACGATATTATTCAATAAAACAGCTAAAAAAATTTTAATTTTTAAATTAATTAAAAAAATATTGACTGTTAAAAATACTTACCGTAAATAAAGGTATTTATTTTTATCCTAGAAATGAGCAAATCTTCAACTCAAAATAAAAGTAACCTGAAATTCTGCAATATTTTCATTTATTATTTATTTCTTTTTAAATCTTTTTCTGTTTAAAACTTGGAATTTTTAGTTTAAACTTACAGTAAAATACAGAAAAAAATCCGCTAAAAGTAACCAAATAATTATTTGCTGAAACGCTACTCCGTTTTTAACAGAAACAAAATACGTGAATATTTAAAAAAGTTTTAATACTAAATACATTTCAGAAGCATTAATATATTCGAAAACCTTATTTTTTTTCATTTAAAAGCGACTTTGACAGCAAGAAATAAAATGTTGTTCGTATTTGTGTTTGAGACCATTTTATTCTGGAGAAAACAGACGTCATTTTTTTTGTTATTATTGTTGTTTTTGCTTTTTTCCGCAGTGTATTTGCCTAATGAGCATTTACCTTTAAAAGTAAAATAAAATACGTTTTCTTGGTTAAACAAACTGTTAGTACCCATCACACAAACGTCTTATAAAAATTCGTCGGCTGTAAATAATTATTATTTCAGAAAGAAATTATTTTTAAATACCTGGTATAAAAAGAAAAAATATTTTTCAAAAATAAAAAAAAAAAATTGAAAATGATATTCAATACTTCAGATCTTTTTATTTTATTTTCTTATTTAACTCCATCAACTTTTAAATAAAAGGGGCATTTCGACGATGCAATAAATTTCTTTTTTTTGCCTTATCTTCAAAAGAATAATCAAACACCTTTCATGTTATTATTAGTTTCCTTTTATTTTTGTTTTCAATTAAATTATTGCATCAGGAAAGAAAAAAAAAAAAGGAGGCATGGCTTTGAATTTCATGATCCGGCTTTTAAGCTTCTTTAAACTTTTCCAGATTAATATTTTCAGTTTTTTGTTGGGTTTTTATGTTTTATGTGATTTTTAAATACCCATCAAAAACTTTCAAACATTTCTTTTTTTCTATTCATTTTTAAAGCTATATTTTCCTTTGTCTTTCTCTTGACATCGTTTGTGACTCAGATTGTCAATTTGCAGTAATTGGGCTGTCTTCATATTACACTACAACAAAAGGCAATGAAATGGATAGGAAGTCATTAAATACTATTGAATTTTTATTAATTATACATCATAATTAAAATTTAAGAATTTATTCAAGCCAATTAAACAGTATTTAAAATTATTTTTCATTGTGTAAAAATGCTTCTTATCCTTCTTGAAGTGCTTTTTTTCCAATTATTCAATCTCTTTTCTCCTATCACCATTTTTTATGCAAATTTCATCAATATCTTGCTCTTTTAATACTATCTCTAAATCCAGAGTATTAAATTGAAAGGTGTATATGAAGTGGAATTAAAACTGTACTTACAATTATTTATATACATTTTAACATTATAATAATGTAAGTTTTGGATGGTATTATCCTTCCCCATATTAATCCAATGTTTTGAATTTTCTATGCCTTTTGCCGCTGAAAGTGCATGTATATCTCATTCTGTCACACAAGGCTCTAGATGGAGGGACAAGCAGTCATCTTCCATCATATTTACATCTCAACAAATCAGTATCCTTTTACGCTCTCTTCCTACTTCACACATTGAACGAAGGTTTTCAAAGGAAGAAAATAAAGTGTGTTTGTAGAAAATAAACCTTCAAACTTATATTAAACCATAGTTATTGGAATCTTTTCTCGACTAGTTTGAATTATATTAAAGTCATTTTGGTTTCCAAGAACTACCCCATACGAACATCATTCGAATGCTTTCTTTTTTTTGTTCATTACAACTTCAAAGCTATTACCTGTCATTGATTTTCTTATGGCAAACCCAATAAAGGATACCTTATTTCAACATTTCTTTTAATGAGAGAATTTTCGAAGAAAAGGTTCAAAATTTCAAAATGCTCCGTCAGGTTCTATTTTATATGCAGTGATGGTAGTAATATTTTTTTAAAAGTCAACTAACTCATATATTTAATATTTTTTAGCATATTATAGGAGCATCTTTACTTACCGTAGGATGCTCTTTACCATTAAGACACATGATTTTTTTCTGTTTTCTGAAACCTTCTAAAAATATAACTCCTCTTATGTTGTCTTCGAGACTTTTGTTCATTTCCAACATTTCTCCTGAAGTGCACAAAAACAAACATTTTTATTACAAACTTTTTTTTTACATTCTTTTAATATTTCTTAACAACAAACTTACTAAAAATATACCACAATTTATGAGACCTATTAACCCATATTTTACTTGTCATTTTACTGAGCAAACAAAAGCGAAAAAAACCACAAGGGGAAGAGAAGGACCTAGAAAAAGTCTCTACTAGTCTAGCAACTTTCTTTAGCGCTTTCTGAAAAATATCTACTTCCTTGATAAATTACCCAGGTCTGAAAAAATATTAGTAATAATATTAAATAATTGTAAAATTTTTTAATTTCCGCAAATTGTTTGCAATTAGATGGTTTAATTGAAAATTTCAAGTTATACAATGGTGTGCAAAATTTAAAGACCATGTAGTTTTCAAATGTAACATCGGGCAAAAGTGTTGCGAATCATACCTCGTCGACTCAAATCATACCATATGAAAAACTAAATACTGAATATATGAATATATGAAAACGAGACAAATAAACAAAACCATTCAAACTAAGGATCAGAAGGATAAAAAGACACTTTATTGGAAGTGTTGTTTCGAGAACAATTGGTGAGATATATGTGCAATATTGCACTATATACCCTTCGAAATATTTCTAAAAATAACATTTATGTGAAAATCTACTGATAATTACAAAAGTTACTACGGTTGCCCTCTTTTTTTTTAGCACACTGTACAAAAAGCAAAATTATAAAGTGATAATTTCATTCCAAAATGCATTATTGCATTTAAAATTAATCTAGAATAAATTATGGTAACCCGTAAGAACTTTTCCACATTTATTGTGGTTTGTAAGGTATTATACAATTTTTTGAATATATTATTTTAACTTACAATTAAAAGAATTGGGACTTGTTCTTAAAGTAAATCTTTACATTTAAATGGATTAATAAAGTAGAATGAATGTTCTTTTACTGTTAATATTTTACAAAAAACGTTATGTAGTTAGAAAAATTGCGCTTAGAAAATTTTATTCCTTCATAGTAACTTGTTAACTCATAAAAGCTTCCTTAATGGAATTCTGCAATCTTAAAAGGGATTACATTTATTTTTTACGGAAAATAATCCTTTTACTACGACATTACTGCATTAAAAAGCATGAACTATAATGTATTTTAATAATTTCTGCATTTTACGACCCATTTAACTTTATAACTATAACATTTAACCAATTGTACGTAAAATACTGCTTTTATAAAAGTGTATATTTAGAAATCATATATACTAATAAAAGTTATAGTAATATTTTTTTCAAAACATCTATATACTGTAAATCACATTTTATGCAAATCTATTAATAAAGTGATCAATAATATTCAATTATAGTAAGCTGGCATATATAAGCCATATTAGCTGAATAAACGAATAAATTATTTAGCTTTTCGATAATAAAACATTTCTATTTAGAATAGCTCATCTTTATGCATCTTGCAATTAAAACACGCACATTAATCCCACATTTTATTTGAATACATATATATATATATATATAATATATATATATATATATATATATATATATATACAAACGTTCCATTCTTATTCATCTGTCTGTCATATTTATTCATCTTATCAAAGTTGATTTAATAATAGTGTTAAAAAACTATTTCTTTACAATCATAGTCCTAATTTATATATATAAAAAAAAAAATTTGGTATCATTAAGATAAAACAATATACATTCTTAAAGTACACACCTACACCATAGAAAGAAAACCAGCAGCACAGAAAGCTTCAAGAAAACTAATCAAATTAATTTTTATTTATTAATCCTTTTTTATTAGTTGTTTCCAATTTGTTTTTGTTTATTATTTTTTATTTTTTTTGAACATTTAAAGGAAAGTACAATTCTACTGACGCTGACTTACAGATTGGCTGCTATTAAACGACATAAAGCTAAGAATAACTTTAGCTTAAGAATCTTTTTATCATCATTATTTATGTTCATAAAGTTTTTTGAAGAACTTATTTTTTTATAAACACAATAAGCTATTTCTTATATAAATAAGAAATATGTTCCAGATAATGTGCATTTTTTACGATCTTTTCCTTCTTGAAAAACAAAGACTCCTACAATATTTTGGTCAAATATTTATAGAATAGTTGGGCCGCAATTCATTTTTTTTTTCAATTCTTTCGTGCGACGCACCTCAAAAAAAGTATCTTCTGTTATTTTTTTTTCTCTCAACCCATTCTTTGTCGATATGATTTCACAAAATAGAGTGGGTTTATCCCCCTCCCTCAATTCAGAATTCAAGCCCAAATTTTCTCTTCTTTCTGCACTGTCCAATTCGCTAGAAGAATATGTATTTTCTTCTTTCGGTTAGAATTTTCGAAAACGGAAATAACATTGCTTCCGTTTCTTGATTTGCTTCTTTTTATAAATCAAACGTTTTCTTGTCAGCTACATCAGACAAGTTACAATCTTAGGGGACTCAAGATGCGAAACAAATTATTTCTCTGAACTTTTTTGTGTGTCATATCGCATTGAATTCTGCGGAATTACGAATAGCGGCAGATTTTTCTCTTCGGTTTTATTATTCGGTTTGAAGTGAGTAACGTTCTTTTCGTTTGTTATCCGTTATTTTTAGAAAACCTTTCGACCACGCCTATGTTTTCTTAGTGCGACTCCTGTCTTTGTTCTTTTTAAGGTTTTAGTTCTTTCTTTTTTCCCTTAAAAGTAATGGAGTGAAAACAGAGTCTTGGAAGCTTTGAAGATTTAAAATACCCTCAAAGGGGAAGATGTATTTCAAGAGAAAAGTTTATATTCGTACTTAAAGTCAAACGGTTTGACATTTATGTGCAATGAGACTTTTATATCTGTATAAAAATCTTTAGTATTGTTGCATTGATGAAATTAATTAATATTCCTTGTAACGCTCAAAAGAATTAAATAATTGGCATGGATATAATGGACTCTTTTTAATCTTTTCGATCTTCTGCAAAAATAATGAATAACTGCGTCAAAACAAGTTTAAAAATGATACAAAATGTTGTTTTTGAATTAGAGCATTTTGAACAGTTGACACTGAAAAGACAGATATATAGTAAATACAACGTTATTCAAATTTCATCGCGATTCATCATTGGTGCTTGATGCACCATTGTTCCGTTACATTGGGACCACAATTTGTAACGTACAACTCAAAGGAGTGTATTTTATATGTTCTTTTTCAAGTCCAACAGATTCTCCACGTTTGTTATTTGGAAATAAGAGAAACATTCTAACGGAGTAATAATTAGTTTAATTTTTAGGTACTAAATTTTTGATTAATTTATCCTAGTTTTATGTTGCTGAACATTTAATGGAAAGTACAATTTTTTACTGACTCTAACGTATACATTAACTGATATTAAACGACATAAACCTAAGAAAACATCGGCTTTAGATTCTTTTTTATTATTATTATTTATGTTCATAAAATTGCAAAATAACAATATTTTTTATAAATACCATAAACTATATCTTGTCTTATTTATATAAGAAATAAATTCCAGATAATGTGCATTTTTTATGATCTTTCCCTAAAAACCAAAGACTTCTACAATATTGGGGTCAAATATTTAGAGAATAGTTGGGCCTCAATTTTTCTCGTGCCAGACACTTCAAAAAGTATCTTCTGTTAATTTTTTTCCCTCAACTCGATATGATTTCACAAAATAGAGCGAGTCTATTCCAACCCTCCCTCCATTTAGAATTCAAGCGAAAATTCTCTTTTCTTTTTGTACTTTCAATTCTCTAGAAGAATATGTATTTTCTGCTTTCTATTAGAATTTTAGAAAACGGAAATAACATTGCTTCCGTTTCTTGATTTGCTTCTTTTTTTTTACAAATCAAACGTTTTCTTTTCAGCTACATCAGACAAGTTACAGTCTTAGGAGACTCAAGGTGCGAGGCAAATTATTTCTCGGAATTTTTTTGTGTCATGTCGCAATGGAATTCTCTGGAATTACGAATAGCGGTGAATTTTCTCTTCGGTTTTATTATTCGGTTTGAAGTGAGTAACCCCGACTCCGGTCTTTGTTCGTTTTAAGGTTTTAGTTCTTCCTTTTTTTCCTTTTAAAAGTAATGGGTGAAAACAGGGTCTTGGGACCTTTGAAGATTTAAAATGCTACCCCATAGGAAGCTGTATTTCAAGAGAAAAGTTTATATGCGTACTTAAAGTCAAACGGTTTGTCATTTATGTGTAATAAGATTTTTATAGTTGTATAAAAATATCCTTTGTTTGTATATCCTTTGATTGGGTTGCATTGCAGAAATTCATTTATTATTCTACATAACTTTCCAAAATAATGAATTAAATTATTGTCACTCACTAGTTAAATGGTTTAAGTCTTTTTCTAAAAATATAATAAACCGAAACAATGTCAAAATAAGTTTAAAAAATAATATAAAATGTCGGTTTTGAGTTATGAGCTTTTTTGAACATTCGACACTAGAATAACAGATATATAGTGAATACAGCGTTACTGAGATTTCATCACGATTCTTCATTGGTGCCTGGTACACCATTGATCTGCTAAACTGTAACCACAGTTTGGAACGAATAACTCAAGAGAATGTATTTCTTAAGTTGGCACTGTCCTTTTAAAGCCAAGTATGCTGTTTCTTATTTGGAAATCACAGAACGGCCCAAATGACATATAATTTATAAGATTATGAATCCCAGAGAATATAATCTATCAAGTGTAAGATCGAATCGAGATCTAAAATTGATTTTGGCATGATCCTTGGAATAAACGTTCCATTCTTATTCAATTGTTTGTATTATTTTTAAATGGAAGTTTAATAATAGCGTTAAAAACTATACCTTTACAAGCATAGTTCACAATTCATAATAAAAAAAAAACATTAAGACAAAAAATATGCATACTTAAAGTACACCTACACTTCAACACAGAAGGAAAAAACTTCAGAAAGAACAACTTCAACACAGAAGGCTTCAAGAAAAGCAATTAAAGTTTTTTTTTTATTTATTGAAATGTTGCTTAATTTTTCCTATTTTTTATTTTGCTAAACATTTAATAGAAAATACAATTCTACTGACACTGACTTACGGATTAGCAGCTGTTAAACGACATAAAGCTAAGAATAACTTTAGCTTTAGAATATTATTATGATTATTATTTATGTTCATGAAATTCCAAAAGAACACATTTATTTTTAAACACCATAAACTATATCTTCTCTTATTTATATAAGAAATAAGTTAAAGATAATGTGCATTTTTACGATCTTTTCCTTCCTTAAAAACCAAAGACTCCTACAATATTTTGATAAAATATTTATAGAATGTTGGGCCAAAATTCTTTCGTGCGAGGGATCTCAAAAAAAGTATCTTCTAGTTTTCTTTTTTCCCTCAACCCATTCTTTTTGTCGATATGATTTCACAAAATAGAGTGAGTCTATCACCCCTCCCTCCATTTAGAATTCAAGCAAAAATTCTTTCTTCTTTCTGTACTTTCAATTCGTTGGAAGAATATCTATTTTCTGCTTTCGGTTAGAATTTTAGAAAACGGAAATAGCATTGCTTCCGTTTCTTGATTTGCTATTTTTTTTTTTTATAAATCAAACGTTTGCTTGTCAGCTAGATCAGACAAGTTACAATCTTAGGGGACTCAAGGTGCGAAGCGAAAAATTATTTCTCGGAACTTGTTTGTGTGTCATATCGCATTGGAATTCTATGGAATTACGAATGGTGGGCAGTTTTCTCTTCGCTTTTATTATTCGGTTTGAAGTGAGTAACGTTCTCTTCGTTTGTTGTTCATTATTTTTAGAAAAACTTTCAGCCACGCCTATGTTTTCTTAGTGTGATTCCTGTTCTATGTTCTTTTTAAGGTTTTAGTTGTTTTTTCTCCCTTAAAAGTAATGGAGGGAACAGAGTTTTGGGAGCTTTGAAGATTTAAAATACTCTCCTCATGGGAAGCTGTATTTCAAGAGAAAAGTTTATATTCGTACTTAAAGTGAAACGGTTTGCCATTTATGTGTAATAAGACTTTTTATATCTATGCAAAAATCCTTAGTGTTGTTGAATTGATGAAATTCATTAATATTCTTTGTAAATCTTCAAAAAAAATTAATTTTAATTAATGGCAAGGATATAACGGACTCTATTAAGTCTTTTTCTGAAAATAAAATAAAACGCTGTCAAAACAAATTTAAAAAAGAATAGTAAATGGCAGTTTTGAATTAGGAACATTTTTGAACAGTCGAGAACGAGAGATATAAAGTGAATATAGCGTTACTCAGATTTCATCACGATTTATCATTTTGCATGATGTACCATTGTTCCTCTACACTGGAACCACAATTTGTCTGTCACAGACAACTCGAAGGGGTGTCTTTTACATGTCCTTTTTAAAGGAGTGTCTTTTACATGTAGGGAGGGTCTTTTCTGTCTTAGGAGTGTCTTTTACATGTCCCATGTCCTTTTGCTGAACTCAACGGACAGTACAATTCTACTGACGCTAACTTAAAGATTAGGTACTATTAATCGACATAAAGCTAAGAATAATTTTAGCTTCAGATTATTTATTATTATTATTATTATTATTTATGTTCAAAAAATTTCAAAATAACACATTTTTTATAAACTTCATGAACTATATCATCTCTTATTTTTATAAGTTCCAGATAATGTGCATTTTTTACGATCTTTTCTTGCCTTAAAAACAAACACTCCTACAATATTTTGGTCAAATATTTATAGAATAATTGGCCCGCAATTCTTTCATGTGAGGTACCTTAAAAAAAAAACTTTCTGTTATTTTTTTTATTCAACCCATTCTTTGTCGATATGATTTCACAAAATAGAGTGAGTCTATCCCCCCCCCCCTTCCTCCATTTAGTATTCCAGCAAAAATTCTCTCTTCTTTTTGTACTTTTGCAATTTTCTAGAAGAATATGTATTTTCTGCTTTCGGTTAGAATTTTAGAAAACGGAAATGACATTGCTTCCGTTTCTTGATTTGCTTCTTTTTTTAAATCAAATGCTTTTCTTGTCAGCTACATCAGACAGGTTACAGTCTTTGGGGACTTAAGGTGCAAGTAAATTATTTCTCGGAACTTTTTTTGCGTCATATCGCAATGGAATTCTATGGAATTACGAATAGCGGCATAGTTTTTCTTCTTCGGTTTTATTATTCGGTTTGAAGTGAGTAACGTTCTCTTCGTTTGATGTCCGTTATTTTTTTAGAAAACCTTTCAACCACGCCTATGTTTTCTTAGTGCGGCTCCTGGTCTTTGTTCTTTTTAAGGTTTTAGTTCTTCTTTTTCTCTTAAAAGTAATGGAGTGAAAACAGAGTCTTGGGAGCTTTGAAGATTTAAAATACTACCCTCATGGGAAACTGTATTTTAAGAGAAAAGTTTATATTCGTACTTAAAGTGAAACGGTTAGACATTTATGCGTAATAAGACTTTTTATATATATATAAAATCTATCTGTGTGTCGTTGTATTGATGAAATTAATTAATAATCTCTGTAAAGTCCAAAACAATAGATTTAATACATGGACATGAATTTAAATGTATAATGATTCTTTTAAGTCTCTTCTGAAAAAAATAAAAAGTATCAAAACAAGTTTAATAAAAATACAAAGTGTTGTTTTTAAATTAAGAGCATTTTTGAATAATCGATACTAGAACGACAGATATATAGTGAATACAGTATTACTCAGATTTCATTACGATTCATCATTGGTGCATGATGCACCATTGTTCTGCTACACTGGAACCACAATTTGTAACGTGCAACTCAAAGGAGTGTATTTTATATGTACTTTTCAAGTCCATTAAATTATCCACGTTTCTTATGTGGAAATCAGATAAACCGACCCAACATGATATATAATTTATAATATCATTATATATTAAATTTTGAATTCATTTAGTAAAAAGATAAGATTAATCTGAAATTTACCGGATAATACAAATCTACTGAAGCTGACTTAATATAACTAAAACTAATAGACAAAATTACTTTATTTACCAGTAATTTTTACTACATTTAAATTAAATAAATAATTTTTATTAATCATTAAATAGTTTTTATTAATTGTTCAAATTACATTAGATGTAATATGGGCATTTTTAAAGATAAAACTTTGTATTAATAATACAAAGTTTAACCTATTATTATTGTTAATAATGCATTATTTATAATAATAATAATACATAATAATGTGAAATTTTTACTATTTTAATAATCTAATTTATCTATAATTTGTAAAATTTTTAAACATAATGTTTTTTTTTTTTCAATAAAGAGCATTTTTAGGGTCTTTTCCTTCCTTCAAAACCAAAGACTCCTACAATATTTTGGTCAAATATTTTTTCAGAATAGTTGGACCGCCATTCTTTCGTGCAGGCTCCTCAAAAAAATATCTTCTGGTTTTATTTTTTTTTTTTGACCTTTCTCAACCCATTCTTTGTCGATATGATTTCAAAAATAGAGTGAGTCTATCTCCCCCACCCTCCATTTAAAATTCAAGAAAAAAAACTCTCTTCTTTTTGTACTTTCCAATTTTAAGCTAGAAGAATATGTATTTTCTGCTTTCGGTTAGAATTTTAGGAAACGGAAATAACATTGCTTCCGTTTCTTGATTTGCTTTTTTATAAAGCAAACGTTTTCTTGTCAGCTACATCAGAAAAGTTACAGTCTTAGGGGACTCAAGGTGAGAGACAAATTATTTCTCGGAACTTTTTGTGTGTCACATCGCATTGGAATTCTATCGAATTACGGAAACCGTTAGATATTCTCTCCGGTTTTATTATACGTTTTGAAAAATAACGAATTCTTCAATTTCTGGCATTTTTAAAAAAACTTTCTGCCACGCCTATGTTTCTTTTTGCAACTCCTGGTCTTAATTCTTTTTAAGGTTTTCGTTCTTTTTTTCTCTCCTTAAAAGTAATGGAGTGAAAACTGAATCGTTGGATCTTGGAGTTGTATTTCAAGAAAAAAAGTTTATATTCCTACTTAAAGTCAAAAGGTTTGTCATTTATGTGCATAAGACTTTTCTACATCTAAATAAAAATTTTAGCTTTAGTAATGATAAAATTCATTAATATTCTTTGTAAGCTCCTAATTAATACATTTAATACGTGGGTATGGATTTAAATGGATTCTTTTAAACCTCCTCTGGAAAAAAATAAAAATGGTCAAAACTAGTTTAAAAAAATGTATAAAAAAAATGTTGCTTTTTAATTAGGAGAATTTTTGAACAATCGACACTAGAAAGACAGATTAGTGAATACAGCGTTACTCAGATTTAATCACGTTTCATTATCACACATTGTTCCCCACATTGGACCACAATTTGCAACGAACAACTAAAAGGAGAGAATTTTTTATGTTCTTTTCATGGAAATAAAAAAAAAGGTCCAAAGAAAAGGAAAAAGTAATTAAATTAATTTTATTTATTTAATTTTTGCTTAATTTATCTTTTTTTTTTTTTTTATTTTGCTGAACATTTAACGGAAAATGCAATTCTACTGACACTGACTTACACATTAGCTGCCATTAAACGACAAAAGCTAAGGAAAACATCATCTTTAGATTTCTTTTTTATTATTATTTATGTTCATAAAATTTCAAAATAACATTTTTTATAAACACACCATATCTTCTCTTATTTATATAAGAAATAAGAAATGAATTCCAGATAATGTGCATTTTTTTACGATCTTTTCCTTCCTTAAAAACCAAAGACTCCTACAATATTTTGGTCAAATATTTATAGAATAGTTGGGCTGTAATTCTTTCTGTGGAGGCACCTCAAAAAAAAAAAAAAAAAAAAAAAAGTATATTTTTTTTTTTTTTTTTTCCACAACCCATTCTTTGTCGATATGATTTCACAAAATAGAGTGAGCCTATCCCCCTCCCTCCATTTAGAATTCAAGCAAAAACTCTCTCTTCTTTTCGTACTTTCCAATTCTCGCTAGAAGAATATGTATTTTCTGCTTTCGGTTGGAATTTTAGAAAACGGAAATAACATTGCTTCCGTTTCTTGATTTGCTTTTTTTTTATAAATCAAATGTTTTCTTGTCAGCTACATTAGACAAGTTACAGTCTTACAGGGGACTCAAGCTGCGAGGCAAATTATTTCTCGGAACTTTTTGTGTGTCATATCGCATTGGAATTCTATGGAATTACGAATAGCGGCGAAATTTTCTCTTCGGTTTTATTATTCGGTTTGAAGTGAGTAACTCTTCGTTTGTTGTCCGTTATTTTTAGAAAAACTTTCATCCACGCCTATAATTTCTTAGTGCGACTCCTGGTCTTTGTTCTTTTTAAAGGTTTTTGTTCTTTTTCCCCCTAAAAGTAATGGAGTAAAACAGAGTCTTGGTAGCATTGATGATTTAAAATACTACCCTCAAGGGAAGATGTATTTCAAGAGAAAAGTTTATATTCATACTTAAAGTCAAACGGTGTGTCATTTATGGGTAATGAGACTTTTTATATCTATATAAAAATTCTTAGTATTGTTGCATTGATGAATATTATTAATATTTTTGTAAACTCCAAAAATACAAACTAATATTTTTGGAATAATAATAATAAACATAAACATAAAAAAATATTAATTAAAAAAAGTAAAAATTTAATATAAAATACATTTATTACAAGGTGAGGGATGGAAACTGACTCTTTTAAGTCTTTTCTGAATGAAAAAAATAAAAGTGTCAAAACAAGTTTAAAAAAGAATACAAAATGTTTTTTGAATTTGGAGCGTTTTTGAACAGTTAGAGATTAGAACGACATATATATACTATATAGAATACAGTGTTACTGAGATTTTATCACGATTCATCATTGGTGCATGATGCACCATTGTTCCTCTATACTAAACCATAATTTGTAATGGACAACTCAAAGGAGTATCTTTTATATGTCAATTTTCAAATCTATATTATTCACGTTCTTATTTGGAAATCAGACAAACGGCCCAACGGAAAAGTAATTAAATTAATTTTTATTTATTTAATTTTTGCTTAATTTATCATTTTTTTTTTTCTGAACATTTAATGGAAAAGTGCACTTCTACTAACGCTGACTTACAGATTAGCTGCCATTAAACGACATAAAGCTAAGAATAAAAACATTAGCATAGAATCTTTTTTTGATTATTTTTTACGTTCATAAAATCTCAAAAGAACACATTTATTTTTAAACACCATAAACTATAACTTTTTTCTTTATTTATATACGAAAAAAGTTACAGATAATGTACATTTTTTACGATCTTTTCCTTCCTTAAAAACCAAAGACTCCTAAAATATTTTGGTCAAATATTTATAGAATAGTTGGGCCGCAATTCTTTGTGCGAGGATTTCAAAAAAAAGAATCTTCTAATTTTATTTCTTTCCCCCATTCTTTGTCGATAAAGAAAATATTCATTCCATTTAAAATTGAAGCAAAATTTCTCTCTTCTTTTGAACTTTCCAATTTTCTAGCTAGAAGAATATGTATTTTCTGCTTTTGGTTAGGATTTTAGAAAACGGAAATAACATTGCTTCCGTTTCTTGATTTGCTTCTTTTTGTAAAAATCAAACGTTTTCTTGTCAGCTACAACAGACAAGTTACAGTCTTAGGGGACTCAAGGTGCAAAGCAAATTATTTCTCGGAACTTTTTTGTGTGTCATATCACATTGGAATTCTATGGAATTACGAATAGCAGCAGATTTTCCCTTCGGTTTTATTATTCGGTTTGAAGTGAGTAAAGTTCTCTTCGTTTGTTGTCCGTTATTTTTAGAACAACTTTCAGCCACGCCTGTGTTTTTCTAGTGGTCTTTGTACTTTTTAAGGTTTTAGTTCTTTTTTCCTCTTAAAAGTAATGGAGTGAAAACAGAGTCTTGGGAGCTTTGAAGATTTAAAGTACTACCCTCATGGGAAGCTGTATTTCAAGACAAAAGTTTATATTCGTACTTAATGTCAAATGGTTTGACATTTATATATAATAAAATTTCTATATCTATATTAAAATCCTTAGTGTTGTTGCACTGTTAAATTTCATTAATATTTTTGTAACTCTCCATATCAATACATTTATTACATGAACTAGGATATAATGGATTCTTTTATATCTCTTCTGAAAATAAAATAAAATAGTGTCAAAACTTATTATAAAAAGAATACAAAATGTTATTTTTGAATTAGAAGCATTTTTGAGCAATCGATACTAGAACGACTGTTATATAGTGAATAAAGCGTTACTCAGATTCCATCACGATTTATTATTGGTGCATGATGCACTATTGTTCCGCTACACTGGAACCACAATTTGAAACGGATGACTCAAAGGAATGTATTTTATATCTCCTTTTCAGTCCAACAGATTCTCCACGTTTCTTATTTGGAAATCAGGCAAATTACCAAACGGAAAAAGTAATTTAATTAGTTTTTATTTATTAAATTTTTGATTAATTGATCCTTTTTTTTTTATTTTACTGAACATTTAACGGAAAGTGCAATTCTACTGACTCTGAGATACATATTAGCTGCTAATAAACGACATAAATCTAAGAATAACTCTATCTTTAGAATCATTTTATCATGATTATTTATGTTCATAAAACACCATAAACTATAACTTATTTATATAATAAATAAAATATGTTCCAGATAATGTGCATTTTTTACGATCTTTTCCTTCCTTAAAAACCAAAGACTCCTACGATATTTTGGTCAAATATTTATCGAATAGTTGAGCGGCAATTCTTTCGTGCGAGGCACCTCGAAAAAAGTATCTTCTGGTTTTACTTTTTCTCTCAACCCATTCTTTGTCGATATGATTTCACAAAATAGAGTAAGTCTACCCCCCCTCCCCCTCCTACCGCCATTTAGAATTCAAGCAAAAATTCTCTCTGCTTTTTGTACTTTTCAATTCTCTGGAAGAATATGTATATTCTGCTTTCGGTTACAATTTTAGAAAACGGAAATAACATTGCTTCCGTTTCTTGATTTGCTTCTTTTTTTTTTTAAATCAAACATTTTCTTGTCAGCTACATCAGACAAGTTACAGTCTTTGGGGACTCAAGGTGTGAGGCAAATTATTTCTCGGAACTTTTTGTGTGTCATAAAGCATTGGGATTCTATGGAATTACGAATAGCGGCAGATTTTCTCGTCGGTTTTATTATTCGGTTTGAAGTGAGTAACGTTCTTTTCGTTTGTTCTCCGTTATTTTTAGAAAACTTTCAGTCACGCCTGTGTTTTCTTCGTGCGACTCCTGGTCTTTGTTCTTTTTAAGGTTTTAGTTCTCCCCCCCACTCTCATAAAAGTAATGGAGTGAAAGAGTCTTGGGAGCTTTGAAGTTTTAAATACTACCCTCATGGCAAGCTGTATTTCAAGAGAAAAGTTTATATTCGTACTTAAAGTCGAACGGTTTGAAATTTATGTGTAATACTACTTTTTTATATCTATATAAAAATATTTAGTATTGTTGTATTGATGAATTTCATTAATACTCAATTTTTCTTATTTGGAAATCAGACAAGCGTCCCAAGAAAAAGTAATAAATTACTTTTTATTTATTAAATTTTTTGTTTAATTTTTTTTTATTATTTTTCCGGACATTTAACGGAAAATACAATTCTATTGACTTTGACTTACATTTTGGTTGCTATTAAACTGCAAATCGCTAAGAAAAACATCAGATTTAGAACCTTTTCTTATTATTATTTTTGCTCTTCAATTTCAAAATAACACATTTTCTTATAAACACTATGAACTATATCTTCTCTTATTTATATAAGAAATAAGAAATGAATTCAGATAATGTGCATTTTTACAATCTTTTCCTTCCTTAAGAACCAAAAGACTCCTATAATATTTTGGTCAAGTATTTATAGAACAGTCGGGCCGCAATTCTTTCATGCGAGGTACCTCAAAAAAAGTATATTCTAGGTTTTATTTTTTTTTCCCTCAACCCATTCTTTGTCGATAAGATTTCACAAAATAGAGTGAGTCCATCCCCCTCCATTTAGAAATCAAGCAAAAAATTCTCTCTTCTTTTTGTATTTTCCAATTCGCCAGAAGAATATGTATTTTCTGCCTTCGGTTAGAATTTTAGAAAACGGAAATAACATTGTTCCGTTTCTTGATTTACTTTTTTTTTTTTTTTATAAATCAAACATTTTCTTGTCAGCTACATCTGACAAGTTACAGTCTTAGGGGAGACTCAAGGTGCGAAGTAAATTATTTCTCGGAACTTTTTTTGTGTCATATCGCAATGGAATTGTATGGAATTACGAATAGTGGCGGATTTTCTCTTCGGTTTCATTATTCGGTTTGAAGTGAGTAACGTTCTCTTCGTTTGTTGTCCGTTATTTTTAGAAAAACTTTCTGCCACGCCTTTCTTTTCTTAGTGCGACTCTGGTCTTTGTTCTGTTTAAGATTTTAGTTCTTTTTTTCTCCCTTAAAAGTAAGGAATTGAAAACAGAATCTTGTGAGCTTTGAAGATTTAAAATACTACCCTCCTGGGAAGCTGTATTTCAAGAGAGAAGTTTATATTCGTACTTAAAGTGAAACGGTTTGACATTTATGCGTAATAAGGCTGTTTTATGTCTATATAAAAATCCTTAGTATTGTTGCATTGATGAAATTCATGAATATTCTTTGTCAATCTCCAAATTAATGAATTGGACTCGTGTTAAATGTATAATGGGCAGTTTTAAACATTTTTCTGAAACAAATTAAAAAGAATATAAAATGACTTTTATGAATTAAGAGCATTTTTGAACAGTCGATACTAGAATGACAGACATATAGTCAATACAGCGTTACTCAGATTTCATTACGATTCATCATTAGTGCATGATGCACCATTGTTCCGCTACACTGGAACAACAATTTGTAACGGACAACTCAAAGGAGTGTATTTTATATGTCCTTTTCTAGTCCAACAGATTCTCCACGTTTCATATTTGGAAATCAGAAAACCGGCCCAACAGAAAAGTAATTAATTTAATTATTATTTATTAAATTTTGGCTTCATTTATCCTTTTTTTTATTTTGCTGAACATTTACCGGAAAGTACAATTCTTCTGAAGCTGACTTACAATATAGCTGCTATTAAACGACATAAAGCTAAGAATAACTTTAGCTTTAGAATCTTTTTATCATTATTATTTATGTTCATAAAGTTTTTGAAGAACACATTTTTTTATAAACACCATAAACTATGTCTTTCCTTATTTATATAAGAAATAACTTCCAGATAATGGGCATTTTTACGATCTTTTCCTTTCTTAAAACCAAAGACCTACAATATTTTGGTCAAATATTTAAAGAATACTTGGGCCGCAATTCTTTCGCGCGAGGCACCTCAAAAAAATATATATTCTGTTATTTTTGTCCCTCAACGTATTCGTTTTCAATATGATTTCACAAAATAGAGTGAGTCTATCCCCCTCCCCCTCCATTTAAAATTCAAGTAAAAATTCTCAATTTTTTTTCAAGGTGCGAAGCAAATTATTTCTCGGGACTATTTTTTGTGTCTTATCGCATTGGAATTCTATGGAATTACGAATAGCGATAGGTTTTCTCTTCGGTTTTATTATTCGGTTTGAAGTGAGTGCCTTTCTCTACGTTTGTTGTCCGTTATTTTTTGAAAACCTTTCGGCCACGCCTATGTTTTCTGAGTTCGACTCCTGGTCTTTGTTCTTTTTAAGGCTTTAGTTCTTTCTGTCCATTTAAAAGTAATGGAGTGAAAACAGAATGTTTGGAGCTTTGAAGTTTTAAAATACTACCCTCGTGGGAAGCTGTATTTCAAGAGAAAAATTCATGTTCGTACTTAAAGTCAAAGAGATTTGTCATTTATGTGCATTAAGACTTTTTATATCTATATAAAAATCATTATTGTTGTTGCATTGATGAAATTCATTAATATTCTTCGTTACTCTCAAAAATAATGAATTAAATAATTGGCATGGATATAATGGTCTCACGCACTAATATAACTGATTTAAGTCTTTTCTCAAGTAAATAAATAAACCGCGTCAAAACAAGTTTAGAAAAGAATATAAAATGTCAGTTTTGAATTAGGAGCTTTTCTGAACATTCGACACTAGAATGGCAGATATATAGTGAATACAGCTTTACTGAGATCTCATCACGATGTACCATTGTTGCATGATACACCATTGTTCTGCTACCCCAGAACCACAATTTCGAACTAATAACTCAAGAATTTTATAACTTAGCACGGTCCTTTTAAATATTATGTATGCTGTTTGTTATTTGGAAATCAGACAAATGGTTGAAATGATATGTAATTTATATATTAGGAATATCAGAGAATACAATCAATCGTGTATAAGTTCGAATCGAGATCTAGAATTGATTTTGGCATAATTCTTGGAAGAAACGTTCCATTTTTATTCATTCGCTGAAATTACTTTGAAATGGTGGTTCAGTGATAATGTTGAAAAAATTGTTTTTTTGACAAGCACAGTTCCCAATTTAAAAAAAAATAAATCAAATAAAAAAAACTTTGATGTCATTAAGATACAAAAAATATACACCTACACTGAAGAAACACCACAACACCGAAAGCTTCAAGAAAAGTAATTAAATTAATTTTTATTTATTAAATTTTTGCTTAATTTATCATTTTTTTTTATTTTGCTGAATATTTAACGGAAAGTACAATTCTACTGACACTGACTTACAGATTA